>JAQIXL010001508.1:0-17635 GCA_034700245.1 Poikilolaimus oxycercus
TCAACCCCGGGTTTCTGCCAACCCCGTCAACCCCGAACCCGGTAACCCCGGTTTTTCAACCCCGAAACCCAACCCTATCACTCTTGTGAGTATTGCATTTTCCAGATCAAAATACCGGTCCAGATTATTAAATCAACACAGTGCGTCTGTAAAGATCGTTGAAGTTGAGCGATGTCACACATTTGCACCTCCTTGAAATGTTTTCGACTATGATTTCCTTGTGTTGGAATAAAATAGGGCATATCCAAATTGTTTCCCGTCATTCTATTTGACTAGAGAAGTGGGTCGTCTAGGCGTCCTAAAATCTCCTCAATTAACTCTCTTCAACTTGTGCGCGCAAACGTCGCTAAAAATGCTTCAAACTAAACGGAAAGACAGCGAGAAGGAAATCCTAAATATCATTTAAAGCGTTTGAATGGAGAAATGGGGTCTATGGAGGAAGAAAGACGTCGTGACTCAATTCCTTATGCTTCTCCTTCTCCTTCGTGTTCCAGACTGTTGAGTCAGCACGCTCTACCACTGGTGGAAAAGAGCGTCATGCTAGAAGGTTTTCAGACGACTTTCTAGATCGCTCTCGGATCATCCTACGTCCACTTACTCTACACTTTTCGTCCAAAGATGGCACTCAGAACGCAAAGTGAAGATAAGCGTTGCAGGGGGAATCTAGAGGAGTGCGAAGGAGAAGTGAAGACTGGAGTACAGGCCAATCCGGAAATCATCCAATGGCGTTCCCCTGCCAGAAAAAAAACTTTGGCATAAACTGCAGTGAAATGAATTTATCGTGGCAGCAAGGCTATAAAAAGGAGTCGCTTACAATTAGTGCTATTTTGGCCATTTTGTAATGACCGTTTATAAAGCAGATGTGCTCCGTATTGAATAAAAAAATTATTATTGACCATTCGTGGCCCGTTATTTAGCGGTGAAGATTTGTCCTGGGTCGCCTGCCATTTTGCAATTTCTGTTGTCTGCTTTCTGACCGTTTGTTTGATGAAAT
Source organism: Poikilolaimus oxycercus (assembly GCA_034700245.1). Taxonomy (NCBI): domain Eukaryota; kingdom Metazoa; phylum Nematoda; class Chromadorea; order Rhabditida; family Rhabditidae; genus Poikilolaimus; species Poikilolaimus oxycercus. Next base: position 995 of record JAQIXL010001508.1, read on the forward strand.
CAATGTTCTTTTGGTCGCGATAAAAGCTCAATTCAAATGCCGCTCATCGTGTGCTGAAGATTTTCTTCTCAGCGCTGAAGAATTCCATCAACTTTTTTGTTAACCATCCTTGAAAAAATTTACGCTCTTCCGGGGCTCTCATTTCTTACTAACCAATTTCTCAATTGAGCATGCATTTTCCAAAAAAAAATCTGTCGAATATATTCTCCGCCTTTCTATGAGAGGCGACAAAGTTATTCTAAGCATTCTGAAATTGTCAAATCGTCTTTGAAATGCGAGAATTAGGAGAAAGCGGCAGTGTCGGAAAGGCGTGAAGATGCGGGACGATGAAAACGGGGGCGCTAAGGGAAGGCAGGCGGTGCTGATTCATTGTCGTTGCCTTCTCTTGCCGTCCTTCGCCGGCAAAAATTGAGTCAAAAGACAAGCTTTTCTGTTCTTTTTTTCGTCTCTTCAGGAGATGTAAAAAAAATTTTTATTCTGACATCCAAAAGACTTGAAGTGGTGCGCAGTACATTTTAGTGCTTTTGGAAAGATCGCACATAAAGAAAGCTTGCTTCATGGTTTGACTTGCATGCGCTAGAAAAGCTTCAATGGCAAATGCGTTGAAATTTCAGTCGACGAGATTTCTTGGTGCATGAAAGCGCTGTGCACACTTCGAATGTAAAGAACGAGGTCAGAAGAAGATCGTGTGAAGAAGGAGAATAATAATCACATTGTCAGTATTTGGATGAAGAGCGTTGTTGAGAATTACTAGCTGTATAACTGCCCAATCGAAACTTGTCATGTTGAATAGCGCCTCGTTTTGTTTTAATAATTTCTCCTGTAAAAATGCGGAGGATCTCTTTGGGCATGGTGTCGGAGTCGTAACTCCACCGACATGGGTGGATTGTTTTATTACGATTCCAAGTGGCCAAGCGATTTTGTTCCAGATAAAGACGATGCTTCAGATGTTGGCCAAGTGAGATTATTCGTATTTGATGCCTGCATCTTAAGGATTGCTGAATTTTAGTGATGTCATACCTACGCATTAAACTTTCGGCAATGATTTCTATTAGATTGGAATAAAATCAGCCGTATTGAAGCTGTTACTCGTCATTCTACGTGACGAAATAAGAGGCTCGTATACGCGGCCTAAATTCTTTCCAATTAGCTGCCTTCAATTTGTGCACGCAAACATCCTAGCAGGCTGTAAGCAAACGCAACCAAACGGTTAAGCAATGAGAAAGAAGCGCTCTCCTGGTAAAGGGTTTGAAAGGAGGAATGGGGTCCACGGAAGAGGACAGACGTCGTGACTCAATTCCTTCTGCTTCCCCTTCGCTTTTCTGTTCCAGACTGTTGACTCACCACGTTTGCCACGGGTGGAGACGGGAGTTGCGCAACAAGACTTCAGATGGACTTCTAAATAGATCGCCATCCGACATCCTCTAATGTCGACGACTTTCACTTCTCACTATCATTGTGAGATTTTGTGGTTCAAAGATGGAACGGAGGATGCAATAAGACTAGTGAACATGAAGCGAATGCTTCAGGCATACGCAGGAAATCGACAGGAGTGCAAAGGAGATGTGAAGACTGGAGAACACTAATGATCGAATTTTTTGCTCTCCTTTAATAGAAAATTGATTCACGTCGCGTTGCTTCGTTTTTTTTTGTGTCTCTTTATGCTGAAGTGCTGAAGTAGGAAGAATTTATTCAGATATCCAAAACACAAATCGAAATGACAAGGTGATATTGTGTCAGCGTTCTTGCAAAGCCGTCTTCGAATTGAAAGAAACTTCTTCAACTCCAAAGGACCGAAATATTCGGGAAGATGTTTGGGGTCGCTGAAAGAACTTCATCGGAAGAAACAGAGAAACGACTGACAGTTGTGCAGAGTTGTGCTACCGAATTTAATTGACAAATTCAACTGAAATTGTCACGAAGAAAATCTTTCTTCGGGTTTCTTGAACGACATCTCTTACCATCATGCCGTCATCTTTTCGCAGGCAATCTTGAACAAATTTTGCAATCGGCAAATTTGGCCCAGGACAACAAGACTACAATTTGTAGTTTCTTTTTTTTGTCCCTCTGTGCAACTAGTTATAGGTGCTTCTTGCAGCAATCGATTCAACCCCTGTATTCCACAAAACAGGTTGTCTTGACAGTTCGCGATTTCCGTTGCCGTCCTTCTATGAAAGGCCAAAATATGTTCTAAGCATATCTGCAAACGATTCTTGAGAGCACAATAAGTGGTAGGAAAAGAAACAGATTTGGACTGGAACGAAGTAAAGCGGGTAAAGATGGAAACGAGGCGGCTGGAGGAGAAAAGTGGCCGTGATTCATTGCCTTCGCTTTCTCTTGCCTTCCTTCTCCGGCAACGTTTGACTCACGATGCCCGTCGTGGCTAAACGATATTTAATACCCCCCCCCCATCAGAAGCTCAAAACGTCAATTGAAAAAAGGAACTAAATTGTTTATTTCGGTGCCAAAAAGCTGTCAACAGTTCTAATTGACGATAATTGTAAGCCTGTCAGTTGATGTCGGCCATTTCTTGAACCAATGATGAGTCCTCTTTCGATAAATCGCATGTCAAATACGCACTTTCACATGTTCTCTGGTTACCTGTCTGATAATGAGAAGGTTCTCTTTGCGGCTATAGAATATCGTTTCAAATCTGTGCGGATTATCGCCCCTTTCACAAGTTGTTCAATTTTTTTTTCGTTACACGTCCTTGGACAAATAGGCGCATCTCACTTGAAACAATTACGCAAGTGTCAATCAGCGAAATTGATTCCGATGAAGAAGAATATTTTGTTCAATTTGTGGAACATTTCATTTGATATCCACCAACTCTTTGAGATTGCTTGAAAGCATTGCGTTCAGCTCAAAAACAGTAAAAATCACAAATAAAGGAGAAGTGTGATTGCCAACGCTGAAAAGAAGCTTATCGGAAGAGAAAAAGGGCGACCTATTTGCAATTGCACAAAGTCGCCACGGTCGTTGCGATTGAAAGAAACGGAGAACTATTAGTGTTTCTTAAACTTTGGTTTCTGGAAGGAAATGTCGTTACCTCATTGTTGGCCTCACAATTTGGCGACTCTTTTGAATCACTATTTAATGGTCAATTTGGGTTGCTGAGACGTGGCACGGTATCGTGAATCTCTTCAGTATCTTTCTATGAGAGACGAATAATCTATTCTACGCAGATCTGAAAGCGCCTTTGAAAATGTGATAATGAGGCGAAGAAAGGCGCGGTGGTGCCGAAAGAGGTGAAACGGAAGGAAAGCGGGACCGCTGGAGGGGAGAAAGGCGCTCCTGATTCATTGCCCTTGTCTTCTCCAGCGTTTCCTTCTCTGGCAAAATTGACTCACGAATCACAGCTTCATGTTTTTTTTGCGTCTCTCTGAAGTGAAAAGGGTTCATTCTGACAATCGGAAGACAAGTAGAAATTATGTACTTGCGAGATTTTCTCGTTTAGTTAGCGCCAAGAGCGTCGTTTTGTGTCTCGCTTGGCATTGGTTATTTCAAACGCCGAAGTCAAAGACACCGAATAAAAGCTCAATTGGCATGATATCGTGGATCATCTCCAAAAGACATCACCTCTCGAGTTCGAAAAGACAATTGTGAAAAAATATTGAGCAGAAGCTTCATTGTTTACTTGCTGCTCTTAGTTCGTGGTTATTCTTCACCACTAAACGGATAATTAGAGTGATTTTTTCATTGTCATTGCTTGAGCAATTCTACCCTTGCTCAAAGTGGACTCCAGCACTTAAACGAGTTCCCGCCAGCCCTCGGTTTCGGGGGAGGAGGGGGGGGGGAGTAGGTCAAATTTTGATAAAAAGCACTTAAACGAGGTCCCGCAAAGCGAAAAAAAGTCGTTTAAGTGCTGGCGGACTTTACCTTGAACAAATGACTGGCTGTTGTGATGAACCCCTCGAAGATTCACCTCAGAGAAAAATCGTCCGAAGCACAAGCGCGGCTTTGGCCCGTTGCATACTTCGAATCATTGCGCACAATCACGTTGCTTGCTTCTGTTTGTCAACAATAAGGATTTGCGGATTTGTTTCGCTTAGCCTAGAACTGGCTTCTTGCTTTGTACAGTCATGTTCCAGAGACACACAAGAAATTGCTGATTCTCAAGCAGTGAAATCAGTTAGTATTTTCCAAAGATGCCATTAATAGAATTTTGACACCGTCTATGATTTGTCTTGGCGTCTTTCTGCAAGAGGCGACATATCCCTTCTATGCACATCTGAAACCATATCATAAATGTCGAGGTACTTGGGCCTTAATGAAATGAAGACACGAGCGGATGAGGCTGAGAAGACGGAGAAGGAGGCAGGAAGACGGAGAAAGAGAAAGGTGCACGTGATTCATTGCCCATGTCTTCTCTTCCTTCTCCTTCTCTCACAAGGAAGACTCACGAAGACCCTCCTGCTTTCTTGCGACCCGCCAACTCGAAGTGAAATGCGAATTTTTATTCTGACAGCCAGACGGAAACAAGTGTTAATGAAAGAAGACCTGTTTATTATTCTGAACAAAATACCGCCAATTCAGACTAGCGGCCTTATTGGCTCTTACTCCGACAGGCAATTCTCGTCTTGCTGGTTCCGTACTCCGTTGGATTTTTGGCTAAGAACGCCACGTTTTGACTGATTTTGAATTAATTCAACCCGGAATGTTGCTCATCTTTTTGGGCATCTTGACCGCAGTTCTTAGGTCTTTAATTAATAACTCAAGCATTCCTTGAAAGTTGTTTATGTAAGACTTCTGCCGATAGTAGCCGAATAATAGGAAACGTTGTGGATTCGGATCTCATTGGAGTCGTTAGAGAAGCGAAGAATTAGTCCCCGCAGGCGAAAGGTCTCTTTTGCGGTATTTCAGATCATTGAATTCGTTTGAAGACAGCTCTTGCAACTCAAAAGAGGAAAATTTCTATGGTGAACGTGAACATATACTGTTGGAAGGAAATGTCGCTGCACACCTACGGAGGATCCAAATTGGCAGTAGCAACTATTCTACATATGTAGACATGAACCGTGAAACAATTCCATTTCGCGTCTTTCTAAGAGAGGCGACGAATCTTTTCTATCCGAAGAAATCTAAAATTAGCTTTGAGAATGCGACAAATGAGTGCAGGGAAGAGAGGTTGAGCGCGGCACGAAGTAAAGACACGCGAAGATGAAACCGAGGCCTCTGGGTGGGAAGAAGGAGCCTCTGATTCATCCCCCTGCCTTCTCTCCTTCTCCAGCTAGGCTGACACGCAAACGCTGTCCTGCTTTTTCTTGCTATCCTAAAGTGAAACAGATTTATTCTGGCATCAAAGCAACAATTAGTGCCGACTTACGAAGACTTCTAACACCGTGTTCATGATAATATGAGAAGAAAATTCTTCAAGACATATATCGCAATAAGGGTGGAAATGAATTTGCCAGATTTTGGTAGAACGTCTTATTGAGAGCCACTAGTTCAATAACTATACTAAAGCAGCCTTTTTTTGTTAAAAAATCGGTTTTGACTTTTGAACAGATTTTCTTGATTGTAAACGAGTAAGGTCCAATGATAGAGAATGATCTCGATGGGGGGAATAAGTTGTGCGTCTTCAAGCGCAAGCAATTGCCGGAGTTGCGGCGCGCCAATATTGGCAATAATTTGCCCGTTTTAAATTTTCGCAAATTCTACCTCTTTGAAAGTCAATTCTTTGCCGCCTTTCTATGAGAACCAGAAAAAAGTTCTACGAGTATCTGAAATCAATCAATTTAGTCAAAAACGAGCGTGGAAGTAAGGACGCCGGCGCTCCTAAAAAGAAAGGGCTGGGAAGGACGCTCCTGATTCATCGCTGCTGCTTTCTCTCAGCGCCCTTTCGTAGCGTTGAAGCATGTTGCGGCCCAGTATAAGAATGTTCTAGCCGTCTTTCGTGGCGCTCAAGGTGTCATTCGCTCGAGGTGTCATTCGACGCTTTTGACTTTCTAAGGCTCAGCCATCCTCGCTAAGCCTAGGCTTGGTGGGCCTTGAACAACACGGTCAACCCAGCACCATTGAGGGCAATTCGACGCTTTGACTTCCTAAGGCCCGGCCATCCTCGCTAAGCCTAGGCTTGGGGGGCCCTTGAACAACACGGTCAACCCCGCACCATTGACGGCAATTCGACGCTTTTGACTTTCTAAGGCCCGGCCATCCTCGCTAAGCCTAGGCTTAAGGGGCCCTTGAACAACACAGCCAACCCAGCACCATCATTAAGCCAAGACGGGCGTGATGAGTCAGCCTTGCCGGAGAAGGAAGGCAAGAGAAAGCGAAGGCAATGAATCATGGCCACTTTCCCCCCATGCCGCCTCGATTCCATCTTTACGCGTTTTACTTCGTTCCAGTTCAAATCTGCTTCTTTTTCTGTCACTTATTGTGTTCTCAAAAACGTTTTCAGATATTCTTAGAACAGATTTTTGGCCTCTCATAGACAGACGGCAAAAGGAAATCGCGAACTACCTTGATTTCCGTGCGAAACTTTTTTCGCAATTCTTAAATCGATGCAAGAAATATCAAAAGCTGTTTGTGCCACTGTCTTCAAAGACGAACCCAGTACCGTACAACGTTCCAAACGCGTCACCAACCTTGGCTCAAGGCTGAAAAGAAATCGCTGTCGCCAATGTGTTGGTGAAGAGCGAGATGCCCATCTAGAAGCCGCCGGAAAGCTTTTCATCGTCGCGAGTCCTGAGGAGTTGCAACGAAATACGAGGACGCGGCTAGGCACAGCTCATGCTAATCATGTCACTCGTTTATTCTCAAATGGCTCAGTCCTTTGGAGTTGAGAGAGTTGCAAGGTCGACTCAGCGTCAACGAAAAAGAAAACAAGGCGAAGCTCTTCCGACATGGATTGAGTCGATAAACGGAATATATGACTTTCGACAATGACTTTCAACCAACACTTGGCAAATTGATTTTCACCCTCCTCGTGATATATCTCGTGAAGAAATGCCTTTCATGACAGGCTGTGCATTGTGTTTGGCGATCTCACCAAGAAGGCATCAAAATATTGTCTCTCGTATTTTACATAGCTCAACACTCTTTGTCGTGGTCATGGCAGAATAAAACTCTTTCACTTCAGCATGACAAGACGTTGGAAAAGTAGGAGGCTTGCATGAGTTATCCCAGAGAGAGAGAGGGGGACGGCAAGGGAAGGCACGGGCAATGAATCAGAGGCGCGTTTCGTTTCTTTCAGGCGGCCTCTCTTCTATTTGCTTCCGCGTCCATTGCGCTTCTGTTCACCTACTTATCGCATTCAGACGAACGCTTTAGATCTGCCTAAACATGCATACTTGTCGTCTCTCATAGAAAGACGCGGAAGAAATCTTCCAATGGAGAAACAGTTCGTGAATCCTCGAACATTTACAATTCAATAAGGTTCCTATGATCCGAATTTGTTTGAATTTGCAATTTCTCTTGTGCTCATTTGTAAGCCGTCTTCATTCTAATCACATGAGTCTCTTTTCAGCGATTTCAATCGTGATGCTCGTTTTTCTACAGATAATTGGCCTTTTCATAAATAGACAACTTTCAACGAAGAGCGAAGTTTTTAAACAACGATCTTAAGATGACGGCTAAGTTTATCAAAAAAGATGGGCAGCATGCCGGGTGAAATAAACTACAGTAAGAATCTGGCAAAAAGTGCCATGTACCGCCGAATTATCGAATGGATTAACAAGTTAACAACCGGACGTCAGAGGAAGAAGCAAAATGATCGCTCACTTCATTAGCAGTGCCTCCGTCTCCCACCGTCCACCCTGAAACATGCCTTTAAAATGGCGCATTGTTGAAACTCATTCCTTCTACGGAATGCTGCTAAATCAAAGTCTGTATCTTCTGATAGATATAAAGAAATAAAGATTTCAACTAATAAATCGAAGCATCCAGACTCTCTGGTTCGTATCAACTGCCAGAAATAACCATCGTGGCAGTACGCCGTCTCATTAGACGTTATACAATTCGCCGGTACAGACGTCGTTAGTCATCGCAGCAAGAAGAGGACGTTGGTTCTTCGAATGTTCAAATTATTGCCCACTACCATGGTGCGTGCTTTTTTTTGGCAATACTCGTGAATCAACAGTGACTCGGCGGATTCTGATCGCTTCGCTCACAATCAATACTTGCTACTTCCTTGGTACACATTCCAGAGGCAGTTATGAGATTTCTTGAGCCATTAAGTCAGTCAGCATTTTCTGAAAAATCTCTGAATAGAATTATGATGAAATCACGGATTTTATGATTGCCATTGACGTCTTTCTATGAGATGCGCCTTCTCTATTCTATGCAAATCTGAAACCATTTATGAGGCAACGAAAAATAACGCGAGAACAGGCCCGCAGCGAAGTAAAGGCACGAGCGCAAAAGTACGAGAAAACGGGGAGGAAGGCAGCGCCTTTGATTCATCGCTCCTCTCTTCTCTTGCCTCCTCCTCCCCTCTGCCTAAGTAAGCCGACTCACCGCGGCTTCTTGACGGTTTTCAGGAATTTTACAATATTTCAATATTTAAACAAACTGACCTTCGAAGTAGCCCACTGAGATCTTAAGCGCGTACTCGTAATCCCCCCCCCAAATGTATCTCAGCTTGGTATCGAAGGACTCAACTCTTATCGATTAAACTTTCCATGCCAGGAGTTTATTGCCTGACACAGGAGAATAAACATGGTTAGACTCCTTTCTTTGATAAATATTGTACAAGAAGCAAGAAGCATTCTGCGCATTGAGAAATTGATATGAATTTGCGGTTGTATTGGTTCCTCTTCAGACAGCCGATTGTCACTTTCGCGGTTCCATACCCAGTCTTGTTGTTTGAATAATCATGTCATTCTTCTGCTGATCAAGGATGAATTGCCCTTCACATGCTAATTATGCCTCGTTTAGGTGGATCTATTACTTGATTGTTTTCGTTAGAATTCGTTCTACAAATATGTCACTTCGTGGTTGAAACGCACAATACCTTGAATAAAATGTTGTTGTTGCACTGGACCAATACGAGATTCCTTCTAGTCAGGGGCGAACGCAGAACTGGAACACAATTGCTTGGATGTGAATAATCTCTAGTGCCTTTTTCAGTCAATTGAATACACTTATTGGCAACGTCTTCAGCTCAAAAAAGAGCAATACGAATGACAGGATGATGAGCAAATGCTCTTCAATAATACTGAGGAGCAGTACATACTGTGATTGTCAATAATGTTAATCACCACGGCTTTTTGAAGAAAATGGCAATTTCGCTTACTCGTCGTTGATAAATGGCTTCTCTTGCAATGCGGACATAGGTGGAATATTTTTTGACAATTTTCATTTCAGTCTACGGATCGGCGGCATTATATGTGAGGCGTTGCATCTGTTCTATTCATAACTGAAATCGAGTTTGAAGATTCGAAGACTAATTGAGGTATATCAGCGCGCAACGACAGAGTAAAGACGCCGGAAAATGGGAACCAAAGGGTGGTGTGGAGGAGGCTAGGGCGTCCCTGATTCATATCTCTGTCTTCTCTTGCCGGCTCCTCTGCCTAGGCTGACGCACGACCTCTATCTTGCTTTTCTTGTGTCTTGTCATGCAAATTGTAAAGCGAAAAAATTTTTTATTCGTCCTCACAGTGTCGGTTGGTGTTGCTGAAGTTTTGGCTTTCCTCAGGAGACGATCCTTTACAACAGGATTTGGTTAATAGCTTGACTTGTACGTGCTTGAAATGTTGGCATAGGAATATACCCTAGCTTCACTAGACGTTATATTCTGGTAGATCATGAAATGCAGAGTGCACATTTTGAGTTTAGCGAGGCAGTTCAGAAGACGATGAAGACCAATAATCACATTGCTTGCTTTTTGCTGTCACAGCAAGTCTATTGAACTTGGTGAGTAGTCGCTTCACTGCCTTCTTGGTCCAGATATTTTTTGCCAGAAACGCCCATTCGTTTCTTTAAATTTAGTGACTTTCATTCAGAAGAAAAGAATATCCTCAGGAAACGACTTCAATTATGATTGCTTGGTGAATTCCTTATTAAAAGTTTGCGCAGGCTTTCCTTTTTCGTATTTATAATTGTCGACTCTCTTCTTCAGAAGGATTCGTTCGGCGCCTTTCTATGAGAACCAGAAACAAAGTTTTACGCGTATCTGAAATCAATCAATTTAGTCAAAAGCGAAGGTGGAAAGAGGGACGCCGGCGCTGTTCTAAAGAAAGGGCTGGGAAGAAGGAAAAGGCGCCCCTGATTCATTCCCGCTGCCGTCCCTCAGCGTCCGTTGGCTTTGTTGAAGTATGCTATCGATCGCTCATGGAAAGCTCGGATTGATTCCGATTTCAGCAGCAGCCAGCAGTAACGGCGCAACTGCTGACCCAACCACTAACGCCCAATCCTTCAAGCAACAGCAAGAAGACACTTTTTAAAGCATAGCGCCAAATTAGAAAGTAAAAAAACTACTTTATTTTGCAAGCCATTCACGATGCTAATTTGTCATTGAAGTTTCTCCTCTGATAGCTCATGATCAATCGGACGATTCCGCACTTTTTCCAGTCTTTTGTCGGAATGTAATATCGAGGCTTCGTGATCTTGAAATATTTTCATTTCAAAACACGCCAATACTACGCTGAGCAATTCGACCTGTGTCTCGTGAATTTTATCTGTAAGTGTGAGAATGCCTTTTTTCTCGTTAAACGCTAACCATACCTTGAAAATATATAAGTAGATCATGACTGAAATGATTGAAGTTGAAGCGTTTCACGAGATCGGCTCATGCGTGGAGGATTGTAGCCAACGAAGGAAGCAACGATTTTGGGCTCGTCATTTTTCATTCAGTATTGTTGGAGACATTTTCTCTAGCCAATGCAATTGTGCGTAATCGTGCTTTCACGGAGAACTTCCAATTTGTCGAATTTGCAACAACGACTTGGCAACATTTTTCGATCTCGGATTTCTTGAAGGAATACTGTCGCTATTTGCTTTTTTAACATTTTGATGGTAATCTGAAGGCGTCGTTGATACAGCGAATTGTTATCACTTAGACTTGTATAGTTCTAAGTGTTTCTCGGAACGGAACATTTCACCAGCAGTTGTTGTTTCTCACCGCTATCAATAAACTTCGAATTGTCAGAGAACAAAATGTTGCGTTTTAGGAAGGACTACAACTTTCTTGGGCATCTTTCTATGAGAAACCAGATATACATATCTGCTCTAATCAGATCTAAAACGTTTTTATGAACGCGATAAAAGAAAAGCAGCGCGGCGGTGGCGGAACGTAGTTAGGAAGCGTGAAGACGAAAACGGTTGGAAAGGAGGAAAGTCGCTGATTCAACCCCCCTCCCCCCGTCTTTTCTTACCTTCCACCTCTCGCAAGGCTGACTCACGACGCCTCTTGTCTTGCTTGTCGCATGTGCCGAAGTGTGTGGAACCATGCCTTTCTTGCGTATTTTACAAACGCTACTGATCTCCATGAGCAACATGATGAAGACACGTGATAAATATTGTATTACTGAGTGAAGGGATTGAAACAGATGGGCTTCGATCTCAAAACATTAATCTGCAGATCGAAAAAGGATCCATAATATACGAACTATTATCTGTCAGCAAAATCGGGAGACCACGGTGTTGCCAATTCATCACCAACTTATTGTTGAAGAAACGGTTTGATGACGTTTTGACCCACACGCGTCTTGTGTAGAAGAATGATCTTGATCAATTCACTTGATTAAGTCGTTGCATTAGAAGATCAATTCTTCAACTAAAGCAGATGGTCACACACTGATTTTCATGTTTTTATTCGGCGTCCTTCTATGAGAGCCTCCTCATGTGACATCTATGCGCATCTAAAATCGTTTTTGTCGAAATTCAAAATAAATCATTAAATAAAGTTGGTGAAGCGCGACGATAGCGACGTTGTTGGAACGAAAAGAGAGGAATTGAGAAGAAGGAAGGCGCCCTTGATTCACCGCCGTCGCCTCCTCTCAACATCCTTTCGCTTCGTTGACTCACGAAGCTCTTCTCGCTTTCCAAGAAAAATTCAATTTCAGAGGAGGCCATGAAGGAAGAAGGCGCCCCTGATTCATGCCTCCTTCTTCTATTCCCTCTGTTCTTCTCTCGCTAGCCTGACTCAAAATGGCCATCTTGCTGTTCGTACGCCTTTCCAGACTGAAGTGAACAAGTTTTTATTCTGATGTCGAAAAGACGAGAGCGATGATTTAGCTATCTTTTGTGCTTTTCATGCCAGCCCGACGATCCGTTTCGTTTAATAGCTCGATTTGTACGTGGTTGAAACATTCAAATGGCGCATAAATGACTGAAGAAACGTTTTTCAGAAGAAAAAGCAGTTTGTGAACAATAGAGTTGGTTCAGAATAACTAAACTCGAGAGAACTCGAACTCGGGTTTTCGGTCTCGATACCCAACTCGATTAAAAAGTAAGCGATACTGCTGATTAGAATGAGGTGTTTTGGCGCTAGACCAAGCGAAATGCCTCAAAATAACAGTTTCAGATTGCGCAACGAAAGACAAATTCGTTGATAAGACTCATCAGACTCGTCATGAAAAGGGATCAAAGCAATCATGGAACGACAACTTATAGAAGCTAGAAAGTTTGATTCTTTGAGAAGTAAAAAGTCCCCTTGATGTTCGACATGCTGAACGAGAAGTCAATTCCGTATGCGACGCTTTGGGTTTCTATCGCTCGTGAAAAAGTTTCCATTTCCAGCTGAAGCCACACGTATGAACTTTTGCAGACGGCTTGGTCTCCATTTCCATCGAAACTTTGGTCGTTCAAATCAAGTACGCTCTCGCCATTATCACGTTGACTATTTTGCTGCTGCCGATTGGAACCTTTCATTCTTCTGATGAAATTGGCATTGCCGCGTGGAAGTTCAATACTTGTGAAGTATCTCCAGAACTTCGTTTTCCGTGAATCAGGGTAAAATTGAGAATCCGATCCAGTTTCTAACTTTACGTTATTGTACGTAACAAGTGGTTGAGGCAGTTTACGCGCCCTAAATTCAAGTCATTTAGCTACATCCGCCTAGTCGCGTACAAATTACAGCAGCTAAAAGTGGAAAACTCTGTGATACTATGGCAGTTTGCGAGGCGTTTGAAAAGGAGAAAGGGAGGTTTCGAGAGCGAGGAAAGACGTCGTGATTCAATTCTTTCTGCTTCCCCCTCTCTTTCCTGTCTAAAATCGCTGAGTCACGACAGCCGTGTCTGCACATTTCATATAAAACGTCGTCCATCGTTTCGGTGCAGGTTCTTGTGAGTTTTCTGCGTGTTCTTCGCCGCGTTGCGACCATTGTTTCTGTGAGCAAAAGACCAGCATTAAGAAAGAAAAATCACGAAAACAAGCGACTAATTGTTAAAGAATTTTGGGGTCTTTTCATGGGAGGCGTGAGAAGCCTTTTGGGCCACCAAGAATATTTTAAACAACAAAGCAAAAAAAATCGGGTTTAATCCGTGCATCGATACAATCCATAGCTGAACATTACAGTAATGTATTGTATTGTATAATTCGTTGGCAAAGGCGTGGTAATGGCAACATAAGTGAAGTTAAGACCTCCAGTAACGTTCGACTGAACTAGCTGCACGTTGTGTTATAGCCATGAAGACGTCTCCTGTAAATAAGCCTTTTTCGTTTATTTCTTTGATGCACGAAACTATCGTCTAGAAATCGCCATGTCTTGGAAGTTCTGAAGAAGACACGATCGGTCAATAGAAGGAGCAAGTGTATCGAATTCGAACGAACTTACCGGTGGATATTGATGATGATCGACAGGGCCGCCGTAGTTTTTTTTCAACCTTTCATATCATCTTTTCTACTGGAACTCAAATGAGGGAAGTGGCGGAAAGGTTTTCCCATTTTTTGGTCGGTCGTTCGATGGACACATGGCAGTTTTAGCTCCGATTTTCCAGTATTAAACAAAGCCAACGTATTTTCACCCAATTGGTTCTTATATACCTCGTTGATCTTTTCGACTGCAAACGTTGCGTTCTTTATAATTGTCTTGAAATCTTTTTATCACTAAATAAATTAGGCGTAAAAAATGCCGGTGCGGTAGCCGTTGCCAAAAAGGTCCAAAAATGTGCAGGAAAACATACAAAGAAGATGAAGATCTGGTAGAAGGAGCGCATGAATTTAAACGTTGCCCGTATTTGCCGTATCGGCAGCGTTTTTGGATAGTTTCGCTGAAAAAGTTATCGATGACGAGAATGAGTACTTTTCTACTCGCTTTGCGAAAGGGTCTTTGTTCCCGTGGCATTCAGCTTACATTTGCTGCAAACTCGGTTCCTTATATGATGCTTCGAGATCAAAGGTATCTGTTTGATGACAAATCGTGGCGACAAAGCAGATTGGATATCAGCCAATTTTTTTCCTCTATTTTATGTGGTAGGAAGGGGTCGTCTAGGCAACCTAAAATCAACTGGACAAGTACTTCAGCGGCAAATAATAAAAGAAGCAGAACGGCTCGTAGCTGGAAGGAAAGAAAGCGGCTCCACGCCGAGAAAGGGAACCAGATGATTCAGCTTCTTCAACGCCTCGCCTTCTTCTCTTCCATTTTCCAACACGTCAAGGCATTTCGAAATCTGCGAGAGAGGGAGGAAAACATACAAAGAAGATGAAGGTCTGGTAGGAGGAGCGCATGAATTTAAACTTTGCCCGTATTTGCCGTATCGGCAGCGTTTTTGGATAGTTTCGCTGAAAAAGTTATCGATGACGAGAATAGTAGCTAAGCAAAAAATTCGATCATTTAGTCCTAGAAAGTTGCTAGAATTGGGACAATTAAAAAAAATAAATCATTTTACCTCTCAGTCCTTTAGAAGAACATTCTTTAGAGGAAACATAGTATTTTAAATATGGCTTTTGTCAAATGAAAAGAACTTTATCTATCTCGATAGAGGCCCAAAAGGCGAGAAAAGGGGGAAGTTCAAAAACGACGCAAGCGGAAAGAAAAGGAGTTTATTTGAATGCTCGAGAGCCAGTGACAATGTCAATTTGCGACCATCATGCTTCCTTCTTCAAAGATCCGCAGTAAAATAAGTAAAGAGACGAGCGGCGGCGTATCGTGTTGATTCAAAATTTGTCTACCCTGATTTGGTACTTCGCTTTTCAAGATGGCTTAACACAGTTCTCATCGCTGCATGAAAAGACAATTACTCATGAGAGATATCGCGAAGACGGATGAAAATAAAATTTCCTGGTGAAAATTGCGTGTTTTCGGTGAGAGCAACTAATTGAATAACTCGAAGTGCCTGTGCTTTGCCGTGCCTCCTTGACGTTTCAACACACTTTCTGGAATTCAATTGAACGCAAATCCTCGAGGCAAAACATTATTATGGGGACAATTATTGGCAATTGCGTGTCTCTTGCACATCCAATAGTCCGTATTGCTGCACATTAAGTTCACTTCACCAGTTTGATCAGCACTTAGACGTTTTATTGTTTTACGGCTCTGGATGTTCCATGGTCTGAAGTCATTGTTGAGTCAGCAAATGATTAGTCATTCAGACTAGTAAAGTACTAGCTGCCACTCTTGCACCCATTTAAGAGACTGTCGTTGTTTCTTGCTGCCATGCATAAACTTCGCATTTCCCGATAATAGATAAAATACTGCGTTTTAAGAAGAACGACAACTTCTTTGAGCAATTTTCTATGAGAAACAAAACAAATCTGGTCTAGTCAGATCTAAAACTTTTTTTAAGGACGCGATAATTTGAAGAAAAGAATGTGCAGAACGAAGTAAAGAGGCGTTAAGAAGAAAACGAGGCGACTGGGAAGGAGGAAGGCACCCCTGATTCATCGCCCCCTGTGTCTTCTCTTATATTCGTCTTCCGACTACGACGACCCACGGCGGCCGTCTTTTTTGCTTGTCGCGCTTCTTGTAATGAAGTGAGAAAAGTGTTTATAACGTTGCGTTTTTGAAATTCTGCTTCGATGTAAAAAAATTTATTTCTCGAACAACACTCAATCAATTTCACCGCTCTAAAATACATTCAGTAGCGGACCATGTGGCCTACTCAATGATCTTTGAAGCGCCAAAAAAGCTCGAAAGGTTGACTGCAATCAACATTTTGAAAGTGTCAACTTTTTCCGTTTTGCCCCAGAGCGCAATCGTAAAAAGGTGAATATCAATGAAGTCTCAAGCATTTCCACACAAGGCAGACGCGTTATAGCGGCCGTGCGCTAAGCGTTGCCTAAATTGATCTGTTAGTCTAAAGAGTGGCAGAGGCTTCACCGTCGTAAGCCAGTGAACAGCCGTGGCCTTTGTTAGTCAAAAGAGGCTTCAGCTTTGTAAGTCGTAGAGGAAGTCGTCGCCTTTCTTAGTCAAAAGAGGCTCCACCTTTGTAAGGCGTAGAGGAAGCCGTGGCCTTTGTTAGTAAAAGAGGCTTCAGCTTTGTACGTCGTAGAGGAAGCCGTGGCCTTTGTTAGTCAAAAGAGGCTTCAGCTTTGTAAGTCGTAGAGGAAGCCGTGGCCTTTCTTAGTCAAAAGAGGCTCCAGCTTTGTAAGGCGTAGAGGAAGCCGTGGCCTTTGTTAGTAAAAGAGGCTTCAGCTTTGTAAGTCGGAGAGGGAGCCGTGGCCTTTCTTAGTCAAAAGAGGGTCCAGCTTTGTAAGGCGTAGAGGAAGCCGTGGCCTTTGTTAGTAAAAGAGGCTTCAGCTTTGTAAGTCGGAGAGGGA
>JAQIXL010001509.1:0-17629 GCA_034700245.1 Poikilolaimus oxycercus
GATTCAGCGTAAAAAGTTGCATATATGGTGAAAGTTTCGTTGCGAAAGCTCACCGTCGCCAAATGTACTTCCCTT
The DNA here is from genome assembly GCA_034700245.1 of Poikilolaimus oxycercus. Lineage (NCBI taxonomy): Eukaryota > Metazoa > Nematoda > Chromadorea > Rhabditida > Rhabditidae > Poikilolaimus > Poikilolaimus oxycercus. The sequence continues at coordinate 76 of JAQIXL010001509.1, forward strand.
GTGAGGGGGAGAAGAGAGACATCAAGTCCCAGGTCCTTCTGGTGAATTTCGAGAGCTTCGCCGTCTTCCAAGCCTTTGCCCACATCCAGGTGCGCAGTGCCGTGGCCGAGGTCTTCTTGCTCTGTTCAGCTCGTCCCACTGGAGGCAGCGACATGGGCAAGGTGAGAGAGTCTTCTCTGAAGACGAAGTGCTAGTTCGTGGTTCGTCCCTCCCTCGTCCACTCCTCGGGATCCATTATCCAGTCTCCACGGCTGCTGGCTTCATTCGTCTTCTTGTTCCTGCAGAGGAGAATCACATATTTCATCTCAACTCCTTCATGCCCATCTCTTCCTCCTTCTCCTCCTTGAAGGTGACATCTCCCCTCCCCTTCCATGTTCAGAGAAAAAGAGGCACTTCCAAGGTGGGGAGACTCCTCGGGCGCTCTCTCGCTCGCCGTCTTTCGTCGGCCGAATTCTCGCTCGCCTTCAGACGTCTCCCTTCTCATTCTTTCTACTTCCCTCTCATTCACACCTGTTATCATCAAATCTTCTACGACCGAAGAATCGAAGTACGAGTTCCACTTTGTCCAAGTCCTCTTTGCATGGTTTGTGCTAATTTTCTCTCTCATGCATTATAGCTTCCTCCTGCACCCAAATCTTTCCTGCACCGTGAGTGTCTCTCACTACTCCACGCGATCTACCACCAAGTCGGATCTCTCTCTGCATTGGCGAGTTCATGCCCACTTCGAGTTGATGAATGGCTGTCGCATATGAATCTCTCCTCTCAGATGCGGGAGATCTGTATTCTTCCGACGCGCAAGTAACAAGCAACATAGAATGAGCGTGTAAAGCACTTGACCGAAGTGGCACAAAGTAGCAGAGAAGTGAACTCTCTTCTCAGGCACCGCCAGCTCGCAACTTGACGCCGTGATTGTATACGTGGGCAATGTTCACTTCGGTCGTCGTGATCTGATCCTGCAAGAGAAGAGAGATAGAAGAAGACTCGCTCGCTCACCTTCACAAACGCCAACTCAGCGGTCAACTCGTCGAGGGTCTCTTGCACACTGGCCCGATTCTTCTCGATGAAGGCTTTCGCCTCGTCCAACTCGTATTCCACCATCACATTCGCACCCAGCCACAAGGCAACCTTCAGCATTCCCTCTTCTCATCTCAAATACTTCTTTTACCTTTTCGGGCTTGTCCACAACGGCTCTCGTGTAGACTTCGTCCGCAAGAAGATGTGTCGTCTCCAGAGATTCTCCCTTCTCCTTTACTTACAACTTCGGATCTTCTCTTTGCACTAACCTTCTTAGCAATGAGCAATTCAAGCAGAGCGAGGCTGTTCTTAAATTCGGGCAGCTTTTCGAGCATTCGCGCCTTTTGGGCCGTCATCGAGCCCTCGATGTACTTGTACTTGGTGTACTTCTCGTCGAGCAGCCGCACTCCTTCCTCCACTCCCACATCTCCTTCGACCTTGAGGAAGGCGGCCACGTCCTCCTGCAACATCACTCTATCCATCTCCTCAAGGAATTCTAGTTAACAGGCTTGCACTCGAAGAGGCCCCCCTCGTCTCTTTCCATGCCTCGCACAAGAATGAATGCAATCGCCTGCCGTCTGCCCGAATCAACTGAACAAGAAGGGAGCTCGCTGAACGGGGAGGGCGCGGGTGGCGAGCGCGACGAGAGAGAACGAATGCCTTCGAGGGCATGCATTCAGCGTCTACGTTCCCCCCGTTCCTTTTTCCTTCGCGATTTCACTTGTACGCAAATCTCTACAGAAGCACCTCCACATGCAAAGACCCCTAATTGTATAAGAACTCTAATTCTCAAGAATACGCTAACCGAGCAGAGGAAAACTGAAAAGCGGTACACAGGATTACTTGAATGTACAGAGGCCGAATCATAATTCTAGGCCCGATCGTTTTGATCGAAGAGAACTTCCTCAAAGGAAATACATTGAGATATGCAAATCTGCGGACGCTTAGCGAGATCGATCGGAGCCGCACTAACGACGCCCGAAGGAAACGCCGAGGGCTGAAGAGGGCCGACGAGGACACGCACTATGAGTCTCGATTTCGCCCGGGGGAACGAAGCCCCAATTTCTCTCACACAAGCCAAGAAGGAAAGGCAAGGAAAGGAGAATGACTCACGATGACGTCCATGTGGGGGATGCCGCGCTTGGACTTCGTCTCCGTCTCGGACATCGCTTCTTTCAACTGAAACAAGACAATGTTCACGTAAAACTCGCAAAACAATCTTCGAAGACATCGGCAAAAAAACACTCTTGTTCGTGTGAAAACTGGGCGCCGCGCCATGTTTGGCGCCTAGCGGGCATGCTTTTTTTGCATGTCGAGGTATGAGAGAGCCTCGACCCTTTTTGTCCTTCCGTCGTTGAGTACAACTAGCCACATAAACGGTTTATTCTTTAGCCAGGCTTCTTGCGGTTCGGGATGACGGCACTGCGAGGAAAGCGACGAGAGATGTCGCCTGAGAAGAAGGTGGAGGGAGGGGAGGGGAAGACTGGCGAGGCACACGCAGCACTCACTCAGAGTAGAGAAGAGGAAAGACGTTGACGGGGCGCGGCGAAGTCGCCCCGACCCGTGCTCGTCGCCACTCCGGGCGGGGCGTGTCAGAGACCGTCGACAGTTTTCGCCACCGCTGGCCATTTGTCCAAGTCGAGGCGGCACACGGGGCACTTCTTGTTGTAGAGCAGCCAACGATCGACGCAGTCCGCGTGGAAGTTGTGAGAGCAATGCAGCACTCGGACGTCCTCGCCCGTCTCCAGATCACACATACAGACCTGAGACACTTCTTCCAGAGAGAGGAGACACTCTCACCGTACACCGCTCCACTTCTCCTTCGGGAAGTTGCTCGTCGCGGACGAAGGAGAGTCGGCACGAGTGCTTCTCGATGTCGTCGAGTGTGGCGCCGACGGGCTGCGCTTCGTGAGGCGGCGGAGCTGCGAGACCCGCGAACACATGCTGGCGGTCGAGGCCGCGGCCGTCGACGAAGGCCGCCGCTGCGGCTGCCAGTTGGGAATGGCCTCCGAGGAACTCGCTCGGCACCACGTTTACGTAGACATTTAGGTCGACGAATCTCTGAAAGAAGGGAGATGAGGGAGGGAGAAGACAGACCGGAGGCATGGCGGGTTGAGGGACGAGCACGAGATTCGGGGCTAGGGGCACTCGACGAAGATCCACGAGGGAAGGTTGATGGGAAGCCGCGAGGAGCTGCCGATGGAGGAGGGCCGCGTTGTGCACCTGGATCGCCTTTTTCTCTCGTTTCCTTCATGAAGACGAACCTCAGCAACACTCCTCTCGACGAGAGCCATGTTCTGGGCGGCCTGTCCATTGTCGTTGTAGGCTGTCGCCGCAGCAATCAGTCTTAGTCTCGCCGCCGTGGAGGGCGCCGTCGCCAGATCGGCCGTGCCTTGCTGATGTTGTTGGAGATGTTGCTGGGCTGAGACTGAGGCCTCGGGTCTGAAAGAGAAGGAGGTGCTGAGGAGAGACCGCAATGAGGGGGAGGGACGACTCACAGAAGAGCTTCTCGTTGGGGGAAGTGCGAGTGGGTGGAGGCGCCGTTCACCGAGGGGCACACCACGTAGTGACAGTCCGTCGTCTGAGACACGCGTCTCCAGTCTGGACCCGCGGCGGCGAAGGGGCGCGGCGCCGAAGGGAGAACCACTTGTTGAGAGGGCGTCGCCTCGTCCGTCTCCGTCGAAGTCGCCAACGCGTTGCTCGCCGAGGCCACGCGTCTCAACTTGGAGCCACGACTTCTATAAAAGGAATGAGTGAAAGAGGAGGAGGATACCCAGAAGACGAGGCAGCTGGAGGTCTCTTCAGACGCATGGTCATGGAACGCATCGGAGGAGCAAGGGTGGGGGCGAGGCCTGGCACTTGCACGGCGGTGTTCTGCCGGGAGGTACGAGACAAGGAGGAGGGCGCTCTGTCGATGATCTGCGAGATTGAAGGAGAAAAGTTGAAGACCTGCTGCTGGTGAGAGGCGGTGGTGGAAGTGTTGTGGCCTGCGGCGTGACGGAGACAGGAGGGGGGACCGTGCACACAAGGAGTCCGTTGGTTCGAGAGGACGCACAGCTGACAGACCAGCGGAGTGGCACCGATGAGCTGGCAGGGCATCGACGAGGCCGGCGCCGAGAAGCTCTCTGCACCATTGCTGTAGACCACGGGTAGAGGGTGCGGCAGAGAGAACTCGACGGGGAGGAACTGGGGCAAGAAGACGTCTGCGAAGGTGAGGGGATTGGCGACGATACTTACTGCTCGAAGCAACTCCCGTCGAGGACGAGGCGGAAGCCGACGGCACGGCTAGAAGGCCGAGCGGTTGGCGGACGGTGACGGCGTGGGGTGGCGGCGGCTGACTGGCGGCGCCCTCCATCGCCCTGCAAGGTGACGCTCTGAGGGGAAGAAGACGCCCGGTGAAGGGAGACGCGACAGTTGCCCGCAATTAGAGAAGAGTCTGTAGGAATGAGCTGTGCGAGGCCGCGCGGCAGTCGATCGATGGCCGGAAGGCACACAGTCTGTGTGCCGTCGCTGTTTGCGACCAGGCTGGGTGAGGGGGGAAGGGGGAGGGGGAAGGGAGAGGAGACCCGCGAGGGGAGCACTCGATCGATGCCGTCCTGATAACACTTCGATGCCATCGCCCGGCTAATCCGCCGCACGATCTCGGTCTCGGGGACACGGGGCGCGTCCTCAAGCGACATCTCGCGCGCTTTCTCAAGGCTGGAGGGAAGGTGAAGGTGCGGGTTGAAGGAGAGCTGAGAGCTGGTGCGGGAGGGGAAGGGCGAGGAGGGGAAGGGACGGGTTCCCGACGCGCAGATACAAAGACGCACGTTACAACGTGTTCCGCGGACCGAGAGAGAACTTGCAGGGCAATCGTGGCAGGGACTGGCCAGAGGACAGCGACAGGAGAGAGGGGAAGGAGCCGGCAAGAGGACGGGGAGCCTCATCGATCTCCTCTGGGTACAGGACGGGGGAGGGGAGGGAGCGCGTGCCGCAGAGCGCACGCAAATGAATGTGTGCGCGACGATCGATATTCTCTCCCCTCTCGCCGCGTCTGCGCTCTCTCCCAGCTGAGGGGACAGGGAGGAGGGGGCGGCGTTGGTCGGCCAGCTGTCAGCAGTCCCTTCTTGCTCTTATCATTTATTTTATTCATCTCACACGGGCAAACGATTCAATACTGAAACTCGAGAGAGCAAAGCAGAGTAAGTAAGCAAGGACCTCCCCTTCATATGGGAAGAGAGAGAGAGGGTCCATGCTTGACAGAATGGGAACACAAACGCGAGACTATCGAGACTAATTCTTGTCACACAGACTATATACCCAGTGGTCAGGACGCGGCCGCAGAAAAAGACTTGCAGGCGAATCAAAACCACATTGCTATTCGTGAGATTGCAGGGCTAGAAAGTCAAAATAAGAATGAGCAAAATGAGACGAGAGGCTCATTCATCGACGGAGTCACGAGGAAGAAGAGTGCCGGAAATCAAGTAGCCGGTGTGTGTTGGTTGCTGCACTGGGCAAGCGATCGCTGCTGACGACTGCTCTGTCGTGTCGTTCATGTTGTCTTCTCCATCCGCCCTTCGCTTCCTATTCCTCCTCGGAGCACCTCCAGAAGGACCATCGCCAGTTGCCAGAAATTCCGAGAGCGACTTCTTTTCCGCAGCCACGGGCTTGAGGATTCTTGGCACGATTTCCACGGTTTCCACTTGGACGAATCCAAGTTCTCGCATAGTTTGCACCGTTCGTTGCACCTCAAAAGACAAAATGACTCTCTCCATTGCTAACCTGCTCAACGCATGGACTGAAAGAGACTAGACGGCCGCCTCGATTCCTCGACAGAGCCCTCACAGCATGAGGAACAGCAAGCCATGGCGAAGGAAGATCCAGAAAGACACCATCGCATGCGTTTGCGACGAAAAAGCCGTCTTCGCACACATCCGCGACCACAGCAGTTGTTACTCCAGCGAGACCATGGTCCTGAAAGTTCATTTTTGGCGATTAGATCACGGAAAAGTCGAAGCACGTTCACGAGAAGCAAAGTAGCGCATCACCTTAAATTCCGCTTCCACAGCTCGTACTCGAGTCTCATCGATGTCGTGTGTATAGAGATGCCCAACTGGAGCAACTGCAACGGCAAGTGCGTGGGAGAGAGATCCGCTTCCAGTTCCGCTTTCGGCAATCACACTTCCGGAATGAGCCTCAAGCAACTCTGTGATGAGCGCCGTGTCGGGAGAGTAGAGAATCTTCAAATCGGATTGGCCAAAAGAAATTCCCTTACCTGTGTGCGCCGTGGGAGTGAACGTGTCCACAGCTCGGGACTTGGACGCAGCACATATATATAGCCAGCGGTAGCAGAAAGTCGCGAACCCCAAAGCTTGCCAATGATAAATTCGTGGCGCAATGCTCCGTACTTCATTGTGAGACTCTGCCCCAGTTGAACCTGGACGGCATACCTAAACGGAGCTGTCATTCTATAAATAAAGCCTCACGTGCTGCCAAAGTTCACGTAGACAATAACGGTGTCACCTTCTTGGATTCTATCAGTAACGTTTAAAAAGGAAAAGCCATCTGAACATCGTCGATTCTCAGACTTCGGTTAAATAGAACTTACTTTCTTTGTCGTCACTAACACTAACGGTTCGTTGCGCCTCACTCTTCTCTTCAATGTGATTTTGTGTAGCGGCAGCCATTGCTTATTGCAGAAACTTGACTCCTTCTGATTCGGCACCAATGTTCATCAACTGCGCCCTTCTTTGAATCTCCAAGCTTCGCAGTGCCTTCAACAGCACCTCCTTCTCGAGTCCGTAAAAGGCTGAAGACGGAAGTGAATGAGATAGATTTGCATACATTCGTGCACGTTGTCGTCTCCGTGAGCAATTTCGTAGAGTGTACACGGAGTGTTGAGCAGTCCGTTGCCGACAGCCCACTCGTAGATGAGTGACGCCCACTCCTCAGGTCGTCTCCAGTAGACGTGACAGCGACTCTTTGTCGATCCGTCCAACCACTCGATGTGCTCTAAAGATTTTCGTCCGATACGGGTAAGCACTCACTTTTTTGTTCTAGGTAATCGAACACTGCTTTGATACCGTCGGGAGAAAGTCGACCTGAACGCTTTTCGATCACAAAAATAGACGAAATTTTATACGGTTTAGTTTAGCGTTATGGAAGAGTGCTGTTGAAGCAGCCTCGTTTAGATCGAGTGTGTAGATGCGATGGAACTGCGCGTAGTCGACCACCAGTCTAGCCCAGGCCTCAAGCTGCTTTTCTCGTGTTGCTAAAGACGGCTGTAGCCTGAAATATAATGCCATTAGAAGGTAGATCATTGCAAGCAGAAAGAATACTGAAGAGGAACCCACGTGAAAAATGGCGGGAAGTCATATTGCCAGGGCCATTTAAAGGACATTCTACTCGCTGCCCATTACCTGCAATTTGTTCAGGAAATGTGATGCACACTTTACATTATCAACCAACAGTCAATCGATACCCAGCCATACATAGTCTCAAATACTTTAAATCAGCGGAATAAACCGCATATATTCAAGAAATTGCAAAACACAAAGCTGTAGCAGAACTTTAACCGTTGACATTAGCTATTATTAAAGGGTAAAACTAGCACCTGTAAATTACAACACAAAAAAAAACGAAGGAATCGTTATTCCACCGGATTTAGCAAGGAAGAAAAAGTAAAGATTAGAATGCATGGGAAAGGAGAAGAGGAGAATGACTGAACGAGAGTCATTTGAAGATCCTTATACACCTGTATTCAAATAAAAAGCTTTCGAGAGGGAAGTACTAAAAGACAGACGCTCAAATTTCCCAGATAAAAGGCAATTTCGAAGCTCCAAATATCAACCCTTCCCAACGCGTCGAAAGCTGTGGAGTGGCGTCCATAAGATTTGAAGTTCTTAAAGCAGAGCGGGAATTAAATTTGCCACCACGGAAGGCGCCGCCCTTCCCTCGACAAGCTCGTCAACCAGCTTTAGAAGTCTCACCGGCACCGACGGTTTGCACAAATAAAGAAAGACTAAATGCCGTAAAGGAAGGATATGCACGAACATAAAGAAATACTTTCAACGGACTGAGTTAGCGATCTTTCATCGTCCGGGTGTAAAAGAGAAGATAGGCTTTCTGTTTCAAGACCGCCGTCTCACTGCAGGGCTTCACAGAGGCATCATTGAAGTGAAACCACGAGCCATTATGATTCCCATATGACGTGTAGTGACCGTGACTCACGCTAAAACTTCCAAGCACTTATTGGCACATACCCAGAACCGTGGTGCACGACAACAGACGTAAGATGAAACTTCGTCGAATCACCAAGAGTTGTCGAAGGACACATGTAAGCGTTCATGTCCAGATCTCGCAATGGAAAGTCCACCATGTTGTCCAACTTTCCACGGTGTGCATGCGACCAGCGAAAGCGCTTCAAATGTAAGCAAAGAACCTAAAAGCTATACAAAGAACGATCAGTTACAAACATTTGGAAGAACGCGAAGGAAGAGTTGCTTGGTGGACGGTTGCTTAACAAGGCATGTTCCGCACGTATATTGTTCGTGAATATCGAGTTCTTCTCGAGCAAAGAATCGTCGAATGCAGTCTTGTAGTCTAACTGTCCCAGCACGTGCACCGTCAACCGGAATAAAGATATCAAGTGAAAGGTCTAAACTCGGAATGAAAAGTAGTGCCTATCTCACCGAGAAATGGATCTTGCTTATTACTTGATGTCTTGCATTGAAGGCAAGTAACTCGGCTTTGAAGAGCTCCTTCAAACACGCGAGATACGGCAGAGTGCGAAGCAGGAAATGGCTCAGGGGCAGGTGCTAAGGCAGCAGCCAGGCGATTTCCGACCGACTCCGGCAGCCGGCAGCGCCGCAGGTCTGCATGAAGGCGGTCCAGCATGCAGCGCAAAAATTCGTGAGCATCTTGTTGCTGATACCCTCTGCAATCGAGAAATTACTTGTTAGCAACTAAGGCCGTTGAAATCAGAAGAAACATTTCGAAAAAAGTAGTTCGTGTGCAGCGCACAAAGCCTTCTAAAGAAAGGGTGGGGGACTTTGGCTTGGATGGAGACCTAAGAGCTAAGGCGAAAGCAATGGCAATCGATAGAGGGACAGACGAATAGAGCAAGCGGAAAAGAGAAGGCCGCTTCTCAAACATGGCCACAGATGGAAGAAATTCTCGTTAATAAACAATGCAATGCAAGTTCCCATTGGACATGACCAAAACACAACCTGAATCTCGGCGAGATCTTCCAAACGGCTTCGAAGAGCGAAGCGGGTGCGAACGCAGAAGATGAATCCTCAGAAGTCATAGCAACAAATGACTTTCGGAGTTCTTCAGCGAAAAGGCTGAAATATAACGGTCATTAAACAAATATTGTGGCGGGGTGACTTCATTTACAACAGTAAAAGAGGAAAACGGCTCGTGCATTGGAACTCTCTCATAGCGCAACTGCCAATATTGACTCTTGTCAATCCCAGAAGACAACTTCACAAGGCTGAGCACGAAAAAGAATATCGAAGTTTCATTGCCCTCAGGGGGGGGGGGGGGACGCGCTGTGTAATTTCCGCGCGACATCGAGCGAGTGTCAAATGACGTTTTGGAGAGGAATTGTTTCCGCGAACAACGACGCTTACATTGTCGGATGCTGGTCTTCGGCGTTAATCGTCGATGCCCCCATCATAGTCGCTCGTCGAGTATGATATCGCGGGCTCACACAGTCGGAACGACGTTCCTCGTCATCCTCAGCGGCCTCCAAAGGAGGAAGACTACGCATGTAATCTCCGAAAACACGAGAACTACTAAACCAGAAGTAAAGTCACTAAGAGAGAGCAGCTGGGAAATTACTTCAGGCTTTGAAGAACAGCGTTCATGAAGCAAGTGTTCCCGAGATTTCTTAGACCTCGTGCTGCAGCGTCAACGTTACGCGGTGGCGATAAGGCATCCCCTCTTCTAGTCCGAAGCGATTTCTGTCTTGTAGGTGATGGTGAATCAATGCGCAAGCCCTAACAAACAACTACATATAAAATGTGACCAAACCTTTCGCTTCCGTTCGCGCAAAACACGACCGCCCAGAAGCAGAGACGGCGACTGATTAGGGAGAAAAGTTGACGCCTGAACGGGTGCAGGACGACTTTGTTCGTCTTCTGGAACCGATCCGCTATCTTCATCGCGTTGCAGCTCCTCGCTTCTATAGAGATATCAAAGGTAAGAGCATCGGTAGAACCTCGTCTCTTCGCGACTAAATATGCGAGAAGACGTTATTTCTTCTTCTTCCGTCCCTTCGTCACATGGAGATTCGCTCAAATCATCCTCATCCACATCCCCGGCTGTTTCTTGCTCCTGCGTTCTGTCGAACATTTTTGTGGAGTAACTATGATCTTGGAATCTGAAATGCTCTCTGCTTCTAACGCACTAAAGCACAAACCTCAGCTCGTTATAATATCGCAGCGATGTACGAACTGATGCTATTTTGGCATCATCCGTGTCATTTCCGACAAATGAATCGCACGAATAGCTGAAGAGTGCTAACTGACTTGGAAAACATACCAAAAGATGCCGTAATTGTAGCATTCCATGCAGACACAATGATCTTTGTACTTGTTAAAATGTCGAAGGCCGTCTTCTTTGATGTAGCGTCCACAGTGAATCAATCCACATGAAAGACAAAGCCAAGGAGACTCCGTTGTTCCACAAGTCACACAATTCCAGTTGTCTTGAGCGCTAAAACATGCATTGGGCAATGAACGAGAAGCGATAACAAACTTCGAGAACCGTCTGCCTCCACTGCCAAATCGCGTCCGCGAATTCTCTCTTCCCAGATAAGGAGGCTGCTTTCCACGATCCCGGGATCCGGGTGCCAATTCTTTCAGCTGTTGTATGTTCACGCTGGCAATGCGGACGGCCGAACCGATATGGGGACAGTCGGCCATTGTCTGAACCGTTCTTTAAGTATCACGAATCTTGATTATTCACGCAAAATCAAACACTTTTCTTATGTCCATGATTACCGCACAGCTATGTACTGCTAGCCAGTGAAAAGCATTACTCCAAGCAGATAAAGTCAGGTTTTTGGCAAAATGCCTACATTATTGGTCTCAGCACGAAAACTTATAAGGTCCCAGCACGATTCTCTGTATCTCAAGACATGCCTAGCTAATTGCAATATTCCCTTCTAAAAGCTGTCTTAAATGGTGGAAACACTGCGCAAAAGTGTTCAAAACGAGAAATTATTGAATAAGACGGACACAAGTCGTACCTTATCCTTCGTTCCAAAAATTTAAATTCGAATTGCGCGCCTACCGTACATCGGTGGCCTAAATCGGCTCTCACAGCGATGTTCGGTTGAGTTACATTTGAGGATTCTCTCTGTCTTGCATTTGTTGTTGAATATTTTACTTCTATAACACTGTGTAGGCTTGATTTTTGTTGTGTCGCTTCGAGATAAAAAAAAGTCTTCAAATGTTTTCTGTTCAGGGTACAGAATGAAGCTCAACGTGGCTTACCCTGCTACTGGCAAGCAGAAGCTATTCGAGTTTGATGATGAGAAGAAGCTTCGTATCTTCTACGAAAAGCGCATGGCCCAAGAGGTCGAAGCTGACGGACTCGGTGACGAGTGGAAGGTTCGGAACTCTCTTGGGCTAACCCATGTTCTTGAAGGGTTACGTCTTGCGTATCACTGGTGGTAACGACAAGCAGGGATTCCCCATGAAGCAGGGAATTCTCACGAACGGACGTGTTCGCCTCCTCCTGTCTAAGGGCCATTCCTGCTACAGGTCGCGACGAACGGGAGAGCGCAAGCGCAAGTCGGTTCGTGGCTGCATCGTCGATGCTCAGCTTTCGGCGCTTTCTCTCGTCATCGTCAAGAAAGGTGCTTATTGTTAGGAGCGAAGGTAGTAAATTGGTTTGCTTAGGCGAGGGCGAAATTCCCGGACTAACCGATGAGGTCGTTCCCCGTCGTCTCGGACCGAAGAGGGCTTCTAAGATCCGCAAGCTCTTCAACTTGACGAAGGAGGATGATGTGCGCAAGTACGTCGTGCGCCGAACCGTCGAGAAGGAAGGTCAGAACATTAACAGCCGAGAGCAACTAGTGTCTGATGGCATCAAAACTCAATTCATGGCTCTCTGCTAACACGTCGCTGTCACTTGGATAGGGGGGAGTTAGCTAGAGCAAAAACAACTTGTCGCTGTATCTGCCCATCCCTTCGATGTGCTTTATTCATAAAGTTGCATTCGGGGAAGGGTTCGTTTGCTGCACACAATGTATTGGCATATTTTTAGGAAAGAAGCCCAAATCGAAGGCCCCTAAGATCCAGCGCCTCGTTACGCCCGTCGTCCTGCAACGCAAGCGTCATCGTCACTCCCTGAAGCTGAAGCGCACGGCCAAGCGACGCGAGGAGGAGGCCAACTTCCACAAGCTCATGGCCAAGTATGCCAAGGTGAGTGATCTGTTTTTGGACAATACGTCGCAACGGCAATAATGATCCTCAAACGTTGCTAAGGGGGGAAAAATGTTTTACTTTTTCGCACATTTCAAAAACGTCAGTATCACAGGTAACAGTTGCACCCACTCCAAGTAATAGCTGATTTCAACTGGCAAGTTAAGCACGTCTGAACACATAGCAACTAGGAAGGGGGAGCTCGCGTTTCACAAGAGTATTTTTGAAGATACGAGGTATCGATTCCCTCAAAGAGATTTGGCACTGCATTACGTCTTTGAATGCGCTGCGCGAAGTTATCTCCGGCGACAGACGTTGAAGGTGTACTCTCAGAATTGGGCCAGATGCTTGCTAGTTGTCCGCTTTCGGAAAGAGAGCATTCGCTGAACATGGAAGTTGTCGCGGCAACCAGTGCTTCTTGTTGACCTGACGTTGGCATCATGCTGAAATCAAACATAGTTCACACTAGCGGATTTAAGTTTGGTTACCTTTGGGTTAGGCTGTGCGATGAACGCGGCAAGCAAGGAAGGTCGAAAATCAAGCAAGACTGGCTCTTGGGGGCGTGGTTAGCAGAGAGGGTGGTGGGAGCCAACTGCTTTCGTCATCACTAGGCTTCCTCTTGCTTTGCCCGCCTCCGTGTAAGATGTTTACCATTGGAGTATACGCAGAAAACATCTTACACATGAAGTATATTCTCTTTGTCAACTTAAAAGCTTGTGGAAAACGAGTTAGGGAAGTTGTTTAAAGTGTAGATCAATAATATGAGGCTGCCTGTCTCGTCGACGCGAAGATGTGAAGTCGTGACGTCACAGCCGCGGGCGTCGAAAGCAAATGTTTTTGCGAAAGGGGGAGGGGTTGTTCAACGAATTCGCAAAGACTTTTGATGACGTATGAGGTGGCACTTCCTCAGCGAGAAAGAAACTAACTCGAGTGTTAACTGCTATGATTATTTGTTTCAGGACAAGCAGGCTGAGAAAATCGCTCGCCGTCGTTCATCTGCCTCTCACACGCAGTCCCAGTCCGAGACACCGACTAAGGGACAGTCCATCTCGAAGAAGTAGACAACGCCTGTTTTTGTTGTTGTTTTTTCTTCGTTGAATACAATGGTGATATGAAAAGTCGTCTCACACACATCACAAAAGCCCTAAAAAAATCTGATTTTGAATAAGCGTCGAACCTGAAATGTGGCACTTGCTACGACGACGCGATGGCAGATGGCGGCGCAGATGGAATCGTCTCTTCTCCGAACCTGATTATTCTCGATCAGGTCATCTCTAGAAAGTCTCTGAATCCTGCAGAACCTCGTCTGTTTCGACGTGGAGCAACAGAAGAACGCGACGGAACAGCTCTCGCTGCGCAGGTGGACGAGGATCTGTTGAAGACATCTCTTCTCAGGGTGTCGTCGGCGAAAGGGCTCACTGTGCACTGGAGACTGCGCACCAACGCTCCCACTCGTTACATTGTGTCGCCGCGTTCTGGAGTCCTCGTCGACGATCGTCCTGTTACTGTGAGGGCGCGTGTCTGCTGGACGAAGGCAGATCTCCCTCGAGCTCTACGGGAATCGCTTCAGTCCGCAGCACCAGATCATCGTGCAAGCCGTCGCGGAGAAGAAGAAGGGCGTCGAGCCATGGACGACAGTCAGTGATGACCCTTCGAAGGCTTGCATCTCCCTCATTCATGGCGAGTTGTGTAGGTGCAGAGTGTGAGTCTCGAGCTGGGAACCACCTTCATGATCCTCGAACGCAACATTGCCGTCGGCAACGATGCGGTCTGAAGGGAAAAGGAGTGAGGAAGAGGGAATGCAGGCGTCGCAGAGCACGTCGCTGCATCACATCCTCGAAGTGTCGACAGCTCACACGACGCCGGAGCGCCTCAAGGAACTCGCCGACGTGCTCGCCATGGTCAAGTAGGCAGCCACCAGAGAGAATATCTGCTTCTCTAGGGCTGACACGCTGCAGCTTGTCAAGAACGCCGAGCGCACGCAGCAGTTGCGCGAGACGCTCGAGAAGCAGCTGGAGAAGAAACGCGAGAGCACTCGCGCCCTCGACGGCGACTTGAAGACGGCCGAGACGGAGCTCCAAGTCCTCGTCCAGCGTCGTGCTGCCGACGCGCAGCAGAGGGCCGCTGCCGCCGCCGCCCGTGGACAGACGCAGCAGCAGACGGCGAACTCCAACTGCTCCGTCTCATAAAGCGTGCAGCCGTTCATGTCTTTCTTGTCTTGGCTGCACTCGACCCTTTCTCGCAACGCTTCTCGGTTTTCCTCGACAGGGCGTTGACCTTTTCACCCGTTGGAAGGAGCTCTGGCAAGAGGCCAGCCTCCCTCTGCAAGCGGCGTCCCTTTCCAGGCGAGGGGAGGGGCGACCGTCACGTGATGCAAAGAAAGGGAACTGGGCCAGTTCCGAGACCCCCTCACAAACCGGGCCGCGTGCCACGCACGTGGCCCCTCTTTCCTTTGTCGATCAGCTGATTGAGAAGTTCCTTCTCTTCGCTTCTATCACCTTTCCCTTTCAAGACTTTCTCTCAGCTTCCTCGTGTAGAGGTCGACGGCGGTTCTAGTCTGAGGGACAGGAAAGCGTGGGCGATCGATGGTCTGAGGGACGAGGGCGAGGGACGCGATGCGTGCAGAGTGGACCGAGGCGGTGTGGGAAACAGCGACACGACTGTCTCCTCGCCCTCTCTCCTCCTCCTAGCCTCTGCGCCCTCCCTCTTCTCCCTCTTTCTATTTTGTTTTGTGCGAGTGGTTTTTGCGAGTTGCCAGCTGATCGGCGATCGATGGGGGTCGAGGCGCTTCTCGGAGTGCGGGTCGAGATCGCGAGTCTTGCAGTCCCTCGCCCTCTCCCTTCGTCTCGCGTCGACATGCTCACCGGCCTCTATGGCTACATCTTCGGCGACTCTCTCAAGGTGTGTCAGAGATTGTGCGAGATGAAGATGTGTGAAGGAAGACTCGACAAGTCCCGCGGAATGCTCGACGCGCAAGCTTCGGGACGAGGACTGGCTGCTCGTCGACGAAGGTCCGTGAGCGAGAATCTCCACTCTCGTTTTCTTGTAGAAGGCGTCGCTGCATCGGGTCGCTCTTCGCCTGTGCTCGTCGCCTCTCCTGAACTCGTGGACCTCGACTCGCTGTCGACGGGCGCCGTCAGAGTGACACAGCCACCGAGTCCGGGGGCCGTGCGACGGGCCGAGGCTCTGCGGCAAGCGAGGGCTGTCACGGCGCATCGGGCGCGACTGGAGAAGGAACTCTTCGAGGACTCCTCCTCCGCCTCACCCTCACCCTCCCCGCCGTCGACTACGTCGAAGGCGAAGGTGACGCAACTTTCGGCAGCGCGTCTCAAGCGCGCCACAGCAGCAGGCCATGTGCAGGCTGAGAGCAAAGTGAGTCTTCCCTCATCTGGACACTCTCTTCTCTAGGTGAAAAGTCGCTCGAAGAAAGCGGGTCGTCTGGCGGCTGGCCGCAACAACGACCGCAAGGTGAACAACCTCAGCTGAGACTTCGTCTCCGCCTCTTCCCTAGAAGAATTTGGAATTGAAGAAGAATCCTCTCTCAGATGCTGCCACTCCTCTTGAACTGCCCTTTCTCATGCTTTCTTCTTAGTCTGCAGCTGTACTTAGTCTCGTCTTCTCCTCTCTTCACCTTTGTATAGGAGTTGATCTTCATTCACTCGCTGGTTCGACGCTTCAATAAAGACTGTCCGAGGATAGAAGAGAGAAGAGGAGGGGCTCGCGCTGTTTGAGCACGTGCGCGCTTTGACATGTGCAGACGAAAGCCGTCTTCTTCTTGGTGAGAGTGTCGATGCCGGGACTTGTACCCTTCCTCCTCCGCGTCCTTCCCCTCAGAGGTTCTCTTCTCTTCCCCCTTTCATTCCCTCAGAATCCACTCGACAGTCTTCGAAGGAAGAGAGCAAATGGACGAATGCCCGTCGTGTGCCTTCTTTCCCTCCTTACACGACGGCCCAAGTGGTCAAGTCCTTCCGGGCGACAGTCGCCGACGAACTCACGGTGAGCAAGGGTTCCTCGGTGGTCGCCGTCTACAAGGAAGACGGCTGGCTCTACGCCGAGACCAAGGACGGGCAACGCGGCTTCGTGCCTGATGAGCATTGCGAGCTCTTCATCACTCCCCAACCCCTCAAATGTGAGTTCTCTCTTAGAGCAGCTGAATGGAAGCAGCGTCACTTAGAAGCAAGAAGGTGACTCGAGGCGAGTCGCAGAAGGCGGAGAAGGAGAAGAAGAAGAAGGCGAGTCTTCCCTCTTCATGTCCATTCTCCTAGACGGGCAACCAAAGTGTGCGTCTCAAGCGAGCCGAGACTTTCCACTTCGGAATGCGACGACGGAAGACCAACTTGGAGGTTCGGGTTGATTTGTGAATTTGATCCGCGACAGACATTCCTCGAGTCTCTTCCCGTCTCGGCCGACCAAGAAGGCGAACTCTTTGTGAAGGTTCCTCTTTGTGTCTCCCACTCCCCCCTCCTCCCCCTTCAGGCACCCGAAGGAAGAGCCAAACTCGCTTACAACTTCACTGCAAGGAACGACGAGGAATTGACTGTGAAGAAGGGCGACGAGGTGGGTCTGAGAGAGGAGGCGAGAGACTGTAGGTCACTCTCCTCAACACTTCTGACCCACAATGGTTGTTCGTGATGAATTCCGTCGGGGAAGAAGGCTTCGTCCCGTCACGGTACCTCGAAGGTCATCGTGTGGACGACGAAGACGTCTGTTCCCTTTCCAGTCTCAGCTTCTTCTTTCTTAGGGCACCCGACTGCTCGTCGTCGAAGACTTCAAAGCCCTCGCCGGAGTGGATCTCACGGTGCAACAAGGCGAATGGCTCCTCGCCGACTATCCCGAGGTTGTTCCCTCTTAGAGAGAGAAGGGAGAGTTGAGGTGAATGGCTGGATCTTCGTGTCGAAGGCGCAGCGTCGAGGCTTCGTGCCCGCGTCAGCGGTGGTCGTCGCCACGGAGCTCTGACGAGGCGGCGCTTCTTTGTCGCCTCTGCATTCCCACGATAAAACAAATTGGCCCTCGCTGGAATCCCCTCTGCCTCCCTTCCTCCTGCTCCTTCTCCTGCTCCTTCTCCTGCTCCTTCTCCTGCTCCTTCTCCTGCTCCTTCTCCTGCTCCTTCTCCTGCTCCTTCTCCT
>JAQIXL010001510.1:0-17618 GCA_034700245.1 Poikilolaimus oxycercus
AGCCTCTACTTTTCTGGAAAGAATAATGTTCAGGTGGTGAACCAGTACGAGATCGATCAGCGCAACTACGCCATCGACTGGAATCACTTCTGAGAGGAGAAGGTTTTGAGCATTGTCTCCTTTTGTAATTTGTTAATTTCTTGACGAATGAAGTCTATTTGTGCGCTATACAGGAGTTCAATAAAAAGGTTCTGTGAAATTGTTGCATAACCCAGGTAAAAATTCACCGGCCTGGAAATAAGACTTTACCGCCCTGGAACCACGTCTCCCACTTTCCACCCTGGAAACACGTGGCTCCAAATTGGTCAGCAGATTTTCAGCTTTCCAATCTGGAACCACGACTCTCCAGCTTGGGACCTCTCCAAGTCTTTTCCACGTGTTTACCGGCCTGGATCCACGTCTTTCCAGGTTGGTGCTTCTCGTTTCATGGGAGGAAATCCTGTGAGACACAGATGAACTACTCAAGCAGAGAGATTTCTGATGGCAGAATACCGATTTTAAAACGCTCTCTCTGGACATCTTCAAGCGTTGAGAGCCTTAAAGATCTCTTAAGAGATGCCTTATGGAAATGGAGACAAACTTTCACTTGGCGCGATCCGGTAAACTCGTCATAAAATGTCTTGTGTAAACACGAGAGCTTTGTGCTAGCGAAGGTTGTGCACCGCGAAGGAAGAATAACCTGCTGGAGGGGGATCAGCACCATGAAAATTGAACTTAACAAAAATAAGATTCTGTTGGTAGAGTTGTAAGGCTTCCAGCTCCCTCCGAAGAGGGTGCCTTCCATCTCATCACCTACGCTTCGCCGGTCACACCATGAAGCGCGAGATGAGAAGGCTTTGAACGATAGAGGGCAAGATTGTGAGCATTTATTGGCTTCGATGGCACATTCCGAATTCGCGTAACGCCGCTGTTGCAGGAGAGCAGCTATTATTTTATGTGCAATAAATAGTAGAAGAAGCACTCTCCAACAGCCACCTGCTGCAGAACAGCCGCCGACCCCGCATTCGCCACCCACCGGAGGGGTTGCCTTCGGCGCCTTCGACCGCGAAGGAGAGACTAAAAGATCTACTAGAGAGGATTACTAGCAGGGATGGGAGTTTTTTGTTTTTTTGTTTTTTGGTTTTTTTTGGTATTTTTGAAAGATTCTTTGTTGTTTTTTGTTTTTTGCTTTTTTGCCGAAATACTACCAAAAAACAAAAAAATCAGCATGCATCTGCGCGCTAAAAAGCTAAAATCGAGCACTTATTTTCAACGCTGGTGCGATTCTCACTCACTTGCGTGCATGTCTTATCTCTGAGAATATAGAGAAACCTAATTTTCTTCAACAAAATATTCGTACGTAGTGACGATTCTACGCAATTCTACGCTTTCAGTGTAATTCTACGCTTTTTTGACGTCTTTTGAAGCATTTTTATTGCTGACTGAAGTATAATAAAGGTGAAGATGATCTTTTTTGCTTGGATCTACTACTACAACGTTGATTTGCCACTGCCATTGAAATTTTTTGTTTTTTGATTTTTGATTTTCAGGAATTTTTTGATTTTACCGTTTTTTGTTTTTTGTTTTTCAAATTTCATTTACCTCCCATCCCTGATTACTAGCTACACACTTACAGTCCGGTCCCCATCCGGAACCACGGTTCCAGTCGCATAGCGCCGCCGTGAACGGCAGGATGAGAACTCTCAGTCGAAGTGTGCATCAGATCAAATGATCAATGTGAAAGAGCAGTCTAGTGCCATCTGAGTACAACTGCGACAAGCCATCATTCACGTGTCTAATTGTAATCGACACTTCGGGACAAGGCCGGGCCGGACTCTTCGGGAGTCGCCGCGCTCTGCATTGGTTCCTAAAAAGGCTCCCCCCCCCCTGCATAATCTCGAAGTTTCTATGTTGATTTGTTCTTATTTGGTGCGACGTGCAATTTCTCTTCCTTTTAAAAGACTACGTCTTTCTCTAATAAGGGAGGTGTTGGATAAGGAGCGCTCACGCGCCTTTCCCTCGCCTCTCGCCTCCTCTCTGGGATGTCCTCACTCCCTGGATTGACCCCAAGTCAGTCTCTCCTGGTGGCCCAGCCTTGAGTGCCCGTTTTCCCCTTCTCGTTCTTTTCCCTTGTTTTCTTCCGTGTTGGTCTCACGGGGACACAACAAAAACCGCAGTTAGCACCTGAGATCAGTATACTCTTCATTTCAGACACCTTGGGTGGACTTTCTGGACGGGAAATGGAGGCCTCAATTTGTTGGTGCCTCATGTTTGTAACGGGGGAGAGCCGCGAGAGTCACCGGCGCCGTCTCGGTCGAGAACCCTCTGGAGCCGTCTCGTCCCGCTAGCAGCCTAGAATAGCCTTGGTGAGCCTGCCCCGAGCCGAAAGGTGAGGGGCCACTAATGATTAGATTCAGAGCATCTAGACTATCAGAGAAACTCCTCCTCCAACTCCTCCCAGAGCAAACAAAACATCGACTCCCTCAAATAGCCCAATCCCCAGTACTCTTGGTCTTCTCCGGCTTGATGTGACTTGGAGGCTGGCCGATCCAGGAAAGCGTCAGACGGTCTTAATTTAAAAATTAACGAAGCTGTTTTGGCACGAAAATCAATAATGCCGATGCGCTGCGGCTCATAGCTCTGACAATGAGATGAGTCAACCACTGAGAGACGTCTCTTCCTTTATGCCGGCCTTGATAATGCGCCCTCCCAACTTCCTCTTTCGATGTTATTGCTCGCTGCTAACCGTTTGGCATCTTCACTTGATGCCTTACTCTTCTGAACTTTCGTTCTCTGGCGGATTTTTCTGAGTTTATTGGTGTTTGCCTCATCGTTGTTACGAATCGATTTCTTTATTTTGAACTTGCTTCGCTCGCTTTACAGAAAACTTGAAATTCTTATATAGCTCCGAGTTCGTAATGTTGCTTTGTAGATCTGTGCTTTAGACGACATTTCTCCAAAGCAGCGTAGAACTGCGTTTCTGGTCCTCGATGAATGTTAGCGGAACGCCTCGCTGAGACGCTGAAAAGTGAGCTCCCCTGAATGTTTGACGCATAGTTGATTTGAAGAGCGTTCATCGTCGTATAATTCACGTGGAAGCACGAAAACGGGAGAAACAGAAACCCACAAGATCTCTTTGAGGGCTTTTGAATCTTCCAGGACATGACGGAGCAAACTGAAACACTATCACGAGAGAGCCATAGCCACGTAGAGTCCGGTCCCCATCCATGAGCACGATTCCAGTCGCAGATATTGGGCCGTGATGGGTAGGACGAGAAGGAGAAAAAGCAGAACGATGGATGGCAGCACTGCGAGCAGTGACGAGCTACTGACAGTTTTGGCTCTCTTCTTCAGCGACTATTATGTGACTCTTTCGAATAAGCACTCTGCGCCGCCGTCGCCTTTGCCACCTGCCGAAGAACAGCCGCCGACCGCATTCGCTATCCGCGGAGGGGATGTGTTTGTCGCCTTCGATGGCGAAGGAGAGGGAACGCCTATCCGCGCCACACGAGTTACTGCGCTCAATAAGTAGATCTCCTATAGAAAACAGCTAATTTAAAGCTTCGTGCAGCGTTAGTTGAAATTGCCGCAGAATGCACACTTTATTGCTTAATTACAGCAAGTGCAGAAGCCAGGCCACATGCCTTCAGGTTCCCTGCATCCAACTATTGGAAACCCTATTTCCTGGCAATGACGCGGGCATTTGACGGCGCAAACTGAAACATCTATTTGAGAGGATCACTAGTTACATACTTACAGTTAGGTCCTAATCCGGAAGCACGCTCGTGGTCGCATAGAGCCGCCGTGAACGGAAGGATGAGAAGAAGAAGAACGATAGGCAACATTGTTAGTTGTGAGGAGAGGGAACTGTTGATAGTTGAGGGACTCTCCTTCAGGCGACTTTTTTGTCGTTTTAAGACAACGCGTCACTAACGTCGAGGCTCGCGTCATGTACATGTGTAGTTTCACAAAAAGATGGAAAACTAAGAGAGATTAAGAGAGTTGCTACTTGGCCATTGACAAGCGGTGTAAGAACGAACTGAAAAGCTCTAACAATAAGACTAACAATAAATTGTGAAATAACCGCCTATCGTTTGAATCAAAGTCTCGCCTCCTAACGCAGGAGGAAGTTGCCTTTGGTCGAGCCCTTTTAGTTCCTCTCAAATCTGAAAGCTCCCAGTTCTGGAGGACCAAAGAACCTTTTCAGCCTAAAGCATATCGTCAATGCGACTATTGACCTCGAGAAGGGTTAGTTGAAATTCCCGCAGAATGCACAATTTATTGTTTAATTACAGCAAGTGCATGAGCCAGGCCACCTGCCTTCGGGTTCCCTGCATCCGACTATTGGAAACCCAACTTTCTGGCAATGACGCGGGCATTTGACGGCGCAAACTAAAAGATATATTAGAGAGGATTACTAGCTACAATACACACTTACAGTCCGGTCCCCATCCGGAAGCACGGTTCCAGTCGCATAGCGCCGCCGTGAACGGCAGGATGAGAAGAAGAAGAAGAACGATGGAAGGCAACATTGTTAGTTGTGAGGAGAGGGAACTGTTGACAGTTTTAAGCGCTTTCCGTCAGGCGACTTTTTTGTCGCCTGACGTGTCATATACACATTTGGTTTGACGAAGATGGAAACTATGAAGAAAGCGCAACTTGTTAATTGATAACGGGAATGAACCGAAAGGCTTTAGGACTAACAATCAATGCAAGTTTTGTAACCGCCCATCATTTGAATCAAAGTTGTACAGTACTTCTGATAACGAATGCGCTTGGTCACTTTCTCCTTCTTGTTAGAGCAAGTGTTTAACCTTGGAGATCACGTCGATTTTTAGCTTCACCGGGATTCGTCTATGAGATAACAGCAGTTTCGAATTTCTTAATTTACTAGCAATGATGTTTCTCCTTTTAAAAACTGTCCATGAATCTCTTCATTGCAAAGGATATTTGAGTTTAAAAAACAAAACAAATCAAATGGAAGTTGCTCTTGCAAGGAGCGCGTCATTCGTCTCACGGTTACCAGCGGCCGGGATGAGGAGGACGAGGACCACAATCGTGTTGACCAAGAGGAAGAGGAGCATGAAGACGAGGTCGAGGCGGTGGAAGACTCGCTGCCAGTCCCGGCTCGTCTCCACTTTCTCAAAGTCTCCAAGTCCGTAAAGGAAAGAAATGAAACCTGCTTGTAGGCGTCCACCTCATCTCGGAGCTTCTTCATGGTCTCCTCGACGAAGGCGAGGCGCTCCTCCACCGAGGCCGGGATGCCTTCCACCGAGAGAGGGTAGACGATGATGGCCTCCTCGACGATTTTGTCCTTCTTCTTCTTGAAGAGGAGGATCTTTCGCAGCCAGGAGGGAGGCACGATGCCCTTGCAGAGCACTCGCTCTTGGGTGAAGACGAGGACGACGGCGACGATGATCGTGATCGTCACGATGAACATCTCGGCCAGAACGAACTTGGCTGAAGAAAGCTCTTACATGAAGATGTGGAAGTACCAATGAGAGGCAGGTTCCCGGAGATCTTCGGCAGCTGCTCGGCCGGCGATCGCGGCGATCGCCAGATGAGTCGTCAAGCCAAACGACACCTGAACATTGATTCAGAGACTAAAGGGAAGACGAACCTTTTCACTGCGTTCTCCGCTGGCATTCGAGGGCGTGAAGATTCCGATGATGTGGCTGGCCGTGATGAGGATCGTCGGCAGGATGATCACCGTCACATAATACTCCGCGTTGTGTTCCAAGAAGGCTCCCAGCGAGCGAATATGTCGCCTTTTTAAAGCCTGATTCAGTTTCCTTCTCTCGACATTCCGAAGCCCCCTTCGTCTCTTCTCTTTTCGACGCTCACCACAAAATGGATTCGGGGGTGCCACCGAAGAAATTGTCAAAAGCACCTTGCGTCCCACCGATTTTTCTGCAACATTGTGATATTGATTGACAAGGGCGTCGACGTCAAATGAGACAAGACAGCCCTGAAATCCTGACGAGTTCTTCTCCTGGCACAGTCACATGCCGTGATTCCTGCAGACAAAGCAAGCAGTTGTATATCTGACAAGAGATGCAGAAACGTTTATGAGGTAGCTGAATTCTTTTTGTACTTTACATGAAGAGATAACCTAGAGAGGTAGAAAGCCGTTTGAGGAATATGAGCAAAAGTGGAAAAGACAAAAGAAAGACTTAAACCTGAGAATTCGGACTAGAAAGTGCGAATAGCTGTTCGAACGGCGTGCTCGGAGACTTTTGCAAGATGTCGATTCTTCGGCCGAAACTTCACAAGGAAATGCGTGGCAATTTGACGAATTGTCCTTCGAGTGCTGCGACGGATCTTCACTGGTTGGGCGCCTGCTGGTTCTTCTTCTTCCTCTTCCGGACAAGAAGCGATTTGATCGAGGAAAGGGACGAGGGTCTTGAAGACGTGCGCTGCCACTTGCTCTTCCTTTGAAAGACTGATCATGTGGATCTGGAAGAAGGACTTGCTTATGAATCGACGACTTACATTTTCCTCGTTCACATCTGGGAAGAATTCGTCTCCAATGATCTTCAAGGCTGCCATTCGAGCCTAGAAAAGTTCAATAATGAATCGGAGGCAAACCATTCTCTGTGGCTTCTCGCCCTCGAGTTCCAACGACTTGGCCAGCCACGACGAGTGCTTGAAGATGAGATCACGAGCGAATTCCTTTGTGTGACCTAATCAGTAACTTCAACTCTACAAGGTTTCGAACCTTTCAAATAGTCGTCATCCCAATCGGCCGAGCGCATGAGCGACAGCGCCAAGTACTCAAGTGCTAGACTTGCCACCTCGAGCTGAAAGAAACGGTTTGGTAAACGAGCCGTTCGCAAACGATTTCATGGAGGGTTTGATCTTCGTTGATTTGTACAGGGAGCTCTACTGCTTCAGGAGCGGCCGTTATGGCGAGGGTTGAAGGCGCAACCGTGCAGCGGGAGGCGATAAGAGCGTCCAACTCGCGGAGATGCTCGTAAAAGTACTTTCGAGCATTGAGCACCTCGTCTTCGGTATAGAAGCTTTCTGAACAAATGCTTTTATTCATAATAGGAACAGAGCCTAACCTTTAGCCGGAATCGCCGCATGTTCTCGGTAGCGCCGTCTGCGTGTCGCGCGAAGCCCGGTATGTGCCGCAAACCAGTAAACAAGGGGCCGTGGGATATAGGCTCGAGCTAGCGAGAAATAACGACGAATAGTCGAGTATTTTCTTCGATCAGCAGCTAGCAGACATAAAACAAGAGGAGCTTGTCGAAAAGGAAGAAATGGTGATGGAAAGCGGAAGAACCGCATTCAACGGTAGCACTGGAGCACAAGGGAGCTGGCCGCGTGCCAAGCGGAATGAAATGATGCAATGCGTCGATAGCACACCACGGCTGCCTCTCTCGCTTATCGATTGGCGAGGGTTGTAGACTTCCAGAAAGGCTTGAAACAGCTCTAGCAACAACTGTACACCAAAAGGTCTATTGCGAAATTCAGTCAGGACCCAATGAAGACCACCACTCTAGACTAGGCTAGGCGATCAATATGGTCCCGGCCCTTGCTGACCACAGCAGCTGACCAGGTGACCCCTGCGCCCTGCGCATTCAAATCCTTACATATAATAAAAGGGGACGGTGACTGTGACAGCGTTTTTAGGTGGCCAAGTGGTTAGTGGGCTGAACTTCTACGCCGGGGGTGCCGGGTTCGATCCCCTTCACTTCCAGCGTTTTTTGCCAGTTTTAATAACGAAGAGGGAGTACTTCCGAAAGCTCTCCAAGCATTTGCAATGAGCGAGAAAGCTTTAGAAAGTTTAAGTGAAAAGATTTGTGAAAGGTAGTCCTCCGAGAGAAGGGCAGATCAAAATTTGAAGTTTGATCTACGCATGAGGACGAGAAGGGCATTTGATAGAGGAGAGCAGAGGGAGGACAGCTGATTAACAAGTGTGTCCGCCGGAGGCGGACACTGTCGTTTTGTTCTAGGGGGAGAGGGCTGGGGGCGAAGCCCCCAGCCAGCCGGGACCCCGCCGGAGGCGGGGGCACGGCTGGTCTTCAAGATGTGAGCGCGGTGAGAGGTGTTCCGGTAGTAGACTACATTTAAATGTCACATATTTATGGACGACAAAAATACAGAAAATTCACTTCTTGTCAAAATTCTCTTTCAAGAAATCTGTGAAGTCTACGAGGAAAGCCTCCTGGGTTATTGCAGGGTTTTCGAAATGCTCGGCGTCGATGATCGTGGGCAAGGCTTTAGACACAAAGTTGGTGAACAACTCTCGAGCGTTCATGTATTCCAGATAAGTGTATGAGTCATCGCCGTCTTGAAATTCCTAAAATCGTCAGGACATAAAATTTCTCCAAAACGTTACTCGCTCTGGGTTGTTAAAGAAATCCTCGATGATTGCTTTGAGCCCGCCCGTGCGAGCCTAAAAGAAAAGGAATACAAATTTTCTTGTCTTAGACCATGTGCTCGTAAAGAAAGCCTTTTCGACCAAGCTTTGCATGCACCAACCAGAAGGCATGCCTCCAAATCATCTTCTCAGCAAATTCCTTTGTGTTGCCTATTCAATGGATTACGGTAAGGATTAAAGGGCAAACCTTTATTTGCTTCATCGTTGTAGTCCTGATGGAGGATGTATCGAAAAAGACTCAAGTTCTCCAGCGCCTCGCAAGCCAATTTATACTGTAATCAGAACGTTAAATACAGGAAAAGACCAACAATTTTATCGTCGGCTTGCCTATCCTTGCGAAAGTGAGCCAAGCGATATGAAACGGGAAAGATTTTATGCAGAGGCAGGTCGAGTTGCATTGCTGCTTCGGTCTCGACAACCGCATCTTCTAGCTCACGAAGACTTTGATAGAAAACTTCACGGGATTCAGCGATTTCCTCATCAGTGTAATACAGCTCTGCAAGAGACAAATTTCCTCTTCCCCTTTTCACAGCGATAAGAGAAATTTCAGAGAAAAATCAAAGACTTACTAACGTCAACGGGTGCGCCGCCATTGGAAGCGTTGCGAAGTGGAGTCGATGATGCAATTCCACGAGAAATAGAGATTGAGGTTCTCGGTGAGTGGGAACTCCAGGTCGACTTGAATTGTTGTCCATTGATAGACGGGTGAAGAACTTCTAAGGCGCCGCCGCGAGTGATTGTCAGCGCGCGTGGGAAGATCGTCAAGTGACGGGCCAACAAGGTGAGCCGCATTCTGCGAGAGCTGAAGTGAATTATTCCTAGCACGACTGACAAAGGTGCATTTCATGCGCACTTTATCCTTTATTACTATGACGATGAATTACCGTTTGTGACAATCTGACAATCTGTCGTTTTGGGCTTTTTTCGAACAGGTTAAGCCCGATCGGGCTGAAACTTAGCACACTTACATAACTTTTAATGCCGGCTCTAATGATACCATACTTGCCCGTCGAAATGTCGATGGAAGTTTGGCAACCGAATAAAATGCGATTTTGAGCCAATAGTGTCGGAAATTTTAAGCTGCGAAATAAAATGGTCCAAAATTGTTAGTGAAGGGTTCGATCCCACCAGTGACAATCTTTTTGCTCTTGTTTTTAATGATCATTTCAGCTTGCTGAAGTCACTGGCAGGGCTAATGAGCCAGATCTCAAGCATGTAGAGCCTTTAGTTGGGGCTTCATGAGGAAAGAAAGAATAACTCTTTAGTCTGTTAGTCGACAGAAGCAAGACTTTAGACGGTTAGGATAGCTTGGAACGTGTAGCCACCGTTAGGCCGTTAGTACGCCGAGCAAGCCTTTATACCGTTAGAAGAGCTTAAAAGAGGGGACCGCCGTTAGACCGTTAATGGGCAGGAGAAGCCGTTAGGCCGTTAGTCATGGATTTCGTCACTGTAATGACCTACATCGCGCGTTTCCGTTGGCCAATGTTTGACGAGATTGTCCTGGAGAGCCTTATTGGCAATGATGGCCGCTCGGGATTTGACACTCATCGTGGCCGACTTCACACATTCGTCGTCAAGGTAACTGGCCATCGCAAATCGGTCGTCCCTGATGATAAAAGAATCTCGAAAGACATTTTCACGCACAGTTGAGGCACGTCAAGTGCGCCGCTGGACCGCATTCAATAGCAAATTAGGGTGCTTGCATCATAATAGCCTTTGAGATTCGCACAATGCTGTTGAATATCTAAAGGCATTCTAGATTTTGCGAGGAACCTCACTTTACGAACCAGTTTGGGCGAGCCTTGTAGTGGCGACGCATAAAAGAAGGGCGAGCATCTCAAAAAGAAAAAATAGAGAAATACGGACCGCCTCATGACCGACAGATTTTTCGCGTTGACAATTTCAGTGTGTGGTGCAGTATTTGAAGACAATCGTTTGCTGGAATAGATGTTTGAATACACCAATAAGCGAAAGTCTTCTTACAAAATGCTGCCTCCAAAACAAAGGGACGGAGGAGGCAATGACACGGCCTGTCTTCAGACGCTTTCACACCGCCCCGCCAGCACCTTCATGAATGTGCGGTTGAAGAAAGGCGTTTCACCGGTTTCAAACGGCTTTTGCAATGCTTCCTAACAATTCTCACCTAATTAGCAGCCGTTCAACTAGCGGTCGAAAAATGAAGAACTTGAAAAAAGTGGAAAAGGCTTCAACGGACGCTCGATCGGAATGATTCAAACGGTATGTGAAACGTTACCTCTTTTTTTCTATTTGTACGGAAAATGATTGCATTTAGGACTCAATTGAAACTCTTGAGACAAGGTGTCACGAGCGCGTTTATCTCTGGCGAAAGCTTCGAAAGAGAGCTGCTTCACAATACCTGTAATTGCCAAAAAATGCCGACGATTGATTTTCTTTCAGTTGCTGCTTATGTACGCGTGCGAAATACAGGAGCAACATTATACAGAAAATACCCCGTTTGTACGTTCTCAATATTGAATTAATGGATTTTAGTTACTCTTTGTTCTAAATTGATTTTCTGCGCATTTTAGGCGAGTTGTTGATGGCCGCATTGCCGATGATCCCGAGTGTCCGCAAGGAGTGCCACATTTTTGTGATCCACTGCTTTATTTGGACGTCCTCACACAGCGTCTTCGGAAGTCGCTTGACAATGAAATTGAAAACAAAATGTTCGCTTCGAGAGGCCACTTTTAATGTCGCTTTTTAGTCGAAATAAGGCGCCGTTTTCCATTGCTGCATTTCTTGAGACTAAAAGGAATGAAATAAGCAGAAGTGATGAAGTATACAGCCTAGATATGGTGCGTCTTGTGCTTTTTCTGTGACGGGAGTTTCAGGAAAGCAAGCAGAAAGTCATCTCGGGCATTTTCGCAGAGGAGCCTTCAAAACTTATACACCGACTTAGTAAAGAAAGTAAACTTAATTGTCTTTTATTATAGGCAGCAAGATTTCAAAGGAAAGACGTCGAAAAGGGGCAGAAGACTATAAACCACAGAGAAAGAAAGCTCGCCTCGAAGACGCTGACAAGTTCTTAAATGATGTCTTTTTCTCGAGTCAACTGCCCGAAGTGACCGGTCGACAGCCTGAAGGCGCCAGCTTTTGCTTTGTACCGAATCAACAAGCAAGTGGCGCCCTTTTGTGTCTAAATAGAACTTTTAGCATGATTTTACAGTCATTGAGACCCGAAGTGAAGTGGATCTCCGACGGCTTTACCGCT
The DNA here is from genome assembly GCA_034700245.1 of Poikilolaimus oxycercus. Lineage (NCBI taxonomy): Eukaryota > Metazoa > Nematoda > Chromadorea > Rhabditida > Rhabditidae > Poikilolaimus > Poikilolaimus oxycercus. Next base: position 11,598 of record JAQIXL010001510.1, read on the forward strand.
GGATGCGCAATGGGCAGAGGAACGCCTTTAAGTGGGAGAATTAACTCTTTATTTTTTATACTAATTGTTACACTTACAGTTGCACGCAGTGCGTCTATCTCGTGAACAAGAAAAAGACGACAGGGCGTATACCAAAAATGTAAACATTGCAAAATGAAAAAACAACGTCGAATCTTTTTAGAAAATTTTTTGAGCCGAATCGCATAGAAGGCGAGGTGGATGTTGGCCACGTCTGCGAGCCGCTCTTTCTTGTCAATGAGCTCGCTCGACGTCTGCGAATCCGCTTTGTCAAAGAGTGCGTTTGTCGATTGTGGGTCAAGTTTCTCTGTGGTCGACGTTCACAACATTAAGAAGTAGCAATGCGAATTTTGAAGTGGAAGCGTTTTACTCGGCGCTGTTGAAAAATGCCGGCAAAATTCTCAAAGGCCTCACTGCAAAGGAATTGAAAGAAATTCCTGGAATTTTCGCCTCTTTCGGTGGTCTCAAGAGGATCTATAGCTCCATCAGGAATTTTCGTCATGTGGACAAGAAGCGCAACATAGCAAGCCAACAGCCGATGAGAGCAATTGTTGCACCCGAAGCACCAATCCGAAGCGATTTCGGTCCGGCGGCACTAAAGCCGCCGTTGAATGCCGTTCGTGCCTCACAGTTTTTTTCCACTTTTAAACTGTGTTTAGCGTTCCACTTCAATGGTAGTTGAAACAGCAAGTCGAAAACATCCTTCATGCGTGTATCTTTGGTCGCTGCATAAAGGGGTGGCGGAGAACTATCGGTGACTGACAAAAAGTTTCCAAATCATGTTCGAGATTTTCAGTTGCATAGGATGCATAACAGCCCAGGCTCGTCTGCAAGTAAGGAGGTTACCGGCACCGACGTCAGTGGCAACACTGTATGGAGCACTTTCAACCGAGTGTTTGATTGTTTTCAGCCGAGTAGTGGACGGGCGACTTGTGACAGACCCCGATGAGCCGCTGAATGCCCATTTTTGCTCACCTCGTCCTTATCTACAAGTTCTTTCGGGACGAATTTGGCGTCGAGCTTTGAAACGTGGCGGCCAACTGCAGTATCATTTTTCATTACTTGCGTGAAATCGATGCAGGACAAATCCTCCCTTCGACACCAAGTCATTTCTAGCGGAGGAGCGAGCAAATGCAGAAGCTCACGACGAGGAGCTGAAGGCCCTCCCCGAGAACGACAGGAACGTCGTGCTGCAGGCAGCCTTTGGTCGAGAGGCGCAATTTTATCAGAGTGCATTCCGTGAGTCAGCATAATTGGGGCATTTCTAACCGAAGAAAGCCAACAACATTTTTTCACTTTCAGATCAGGTCGCAAAATGCATGAAGAAGCGCGTCGCTAATAACTCGGGCGAAGAACAGTCTGGAAAATTTCATACTCCAGGCAGCTTTTGGATGATCACAATCTAATTGGCCGTAGTTAATGTCATAAATGTCATTACCCTAAACGGACTCGGTGTTTCTTTCTGAACTAGCTTCCGTAAGCAGAAACAAAATCGGTGCCGATATTGCGTCTGCCTAATCCTTCTTCTAAGTCTTTTCTCTGATTCTCTTCAAGGAACATAAAATTCTTATAACTGCATGACGAATACTGTATCTCAACTCGAACTTTGGATCGGGAAGTGCGTGAGAGATTTTCGCTGGTCCGTATAACGTAAAGCCGTAAAACCATTTTGTTAAATTTTGCGCTTTTCTGCGCATCTAACAATAAGCTCACTGGACGGTGTTCATAACCTACTTTGGAGTCTCAAAGTTTGAGAGTGTCAAGTTCTTGGAGCAAATCCTGTTGGCGGAATTGAACCTCTTGTGGGCTGTTCAAGATCTTCGCTGGCTGATTCACAACGACATGAATCACCTCGCCCATTCCCCTTCTCCCGCTTCGGTTCGCCTTTCCACACGCTCTTCAGCATACACGAACAAACTGCAGCTTCAAATAACACCCTCAAAATCGCTAGTTTATGGTTTCTGAGAGTGCGAATTTACTGCGGTGCAATTCACACGCGCGCACCCCATCTGAGTCACTGTTCGAACTTAGCACAATAACAGATGCCGGCTATTGTCATCCTGTGAGAGAACAAACGCAAGTTTTTAAAGAACTAAGTGTCGAAGCAATCATGGAAAGGCAAGAAAAGTCGTTCGCTGAACATGTACGCACAGGGCTTGACGGGCAATCCTTTGATGATGCAATTCTGCGCGCACCCAATTTCGCGCCTTCAGTCAGTCGAAGTTGGAAACGCAACACTTCGCCGTCGTCTCATTGTCAAAGAACAACTAAGGAAGCCCCGTATTGCTACACTAGAACACATTTATTGAATCCAAAAAGAGACAATTTAATCCTTGACAACATGTTCTTTGACGAAATTTTTCAAGTTTGTGTAGTAATCGGTTTCGAATCCCCTAGCCTTGGCCTCCCGCTCGAAGTTTTCGATGTCGTTGGTCTTAGCCAGGGCAACGGGTACATACTCGGTGAACAACTTCTTCGCGTGCTCGTATTCCTTTTGAACGCATTCATCTTCAATCTCCAATTCCTAGAAAACGTAAAAGTGTCAGTTGGGAAATGAAAGGCTGCCTTTTCTTCGTCGCTAAAGAAGTCCTTTATGATCGACTGAAGACCTCCTGTACGAGCCTAAACTTCCTGTTGAAAACTGTTCTGAAAGCTCGAACCAGTTGCTCGTGAAGGAAGCCTTCGTAGCCCTTTGCACGAGCAAGCCAAAATCCGTGCCGCCAGATCATCTTTTCAGCGAAGATCTTTGTATTGCCTGCTCAAATGATTAGTCGAAACAACTTGCAAACTATACTTTTGTTTATGTTGTCGTCGTAGTCCTGATGGAGAATTTGGCGAAACAGTCCCAGATTTTCCAGTGCCTGACAAGCCAATTTATACTGAAAATGCTGTTGCACAAAGGGCAAAAAAGACGAACAATTTTCACTCTGGCTTTCTCGTCCTTGCTTGTTAAGTAGACAAGGCGATACGAAACGGGAAGACTTTCAGCATGAGGGTCATCGAACTCCATCGTCGCTTCAAGTTCGACGACGGCATCTTCCAGATCACGAAGTCGTTGATAGAAAACTTCACGAGATTCACTGATTTCTTCGTCCGTGTAAAAGGTTTCTGCAACAGAGCAGGATTTTTTTCTCAAAGGTTGGAAAGTTGGTGTGTTTCAAACACAAATATTATAAAGGCTAAAGGAATTTCAACTTACTGACGCCAACTGGTGTATCGCCATTGGAAATCGTCCACAGTCGGGTTGATGTTGAAATTACGCGATTGGGAGTGAGGATGGAATGCGATGTCGCCAGACCGGCTGAGTTGAAATAGCTTCTGTTGGCAGTCTGATGCCCTCGTAAAAGTTCCATCGCGCCGCCGCGAGTGATTGTCAATGCGCGTTGAAAAACCGTCAAATGACGGGCGAACAAGGTGAGCCGCATTCTGGGAGAGCTAAAGTAAAACTACTACCACTGGCTTGACAAAAGTGCATCACATTCGTACTTTCGAGAGTGCGAATTCATGGTAGTGCAATGAATTCGCACTCTCGAAAGTACGAACTTCGTTCTAGTCACGTTATTCACTCTTCGAAGCTAGCACGTTAACAGATTAGACTACTGCCACTCGGGGAGAGAAACGAACGCAAGCTTTTGAGAGAAAAAAAACTAAACGTCGAAACAACCAGAGAAAAATCGGCCGCTAAACAAGAGCATACAACGACAGAGAAGGGAAGCTGATGATGATGCAATCTGGAGCGCGCACCCAATTTTACCATCAAGCAGTCGAGTTCGAATTGCAACTCTTTGCTGTTGTCTCATCGTTGATGAAGAATGAAACTGTTAATGATCACTCGTACTTGTCGAGTTGCTTCGAAATTGTCTCCAAAGTTGCTTTATTATGTAGGCGTATAAAATCATGAAAAGCCCGTAATTAGAGTAGGTCGACCTAGACGAGGTGGAACAACAACACGGGAGGAATGAGATCTAAACAACAATGAACTGTACACCTTCATCAGAATTGTTGTATTTTTACAAGTGGATCAATTACAAAAGTTCACGCAGAAATTTCCATTGAAATTCAACACGTTGAGGAAAGACGTTGTGCTGCGGCAGAGCGTGAAAGACTGTCAATCAGGTCAACCTGAAGACATTTCTCGTTTTTCTCGTTTCCGAAAACCTTTCCTAACCTTAATTTGAGGAATATTGTTATTCTGGACCACACGCTCTTGCTCGGAGCGCGACTGGCCGAGGGTACCAATCGGCGTTTGACAATCGCGAAGCGATCTCTGAAAGGAAGGCTTTGAAGGGCAAAAGGTCAAAAAACAAACCTTCTTCTTGCAAGCGCGTCGGCGACAGAAGGCGACAAGCGACTTGCGGAAGCTCTTGTTCATGAAACAGTAGGTGATCGGGTTCGTGCACGAGGAGATGTAGGTCAAAACTGTGAGAATGGTGTTCACTTCATCTTGCCACACGTTTACTCCCTGCAAGTTTTGAGATTTTGGAAATCCTAGAAGAGCGCACGCGAATGGCAACTCATGTAAAGCACTCAATAAAGAAAAGAGATGAAACATACCAGCACATCAGCTGTTCTCACAAGAAGCCAATAGAGATAGGAAGGCGTCCAGCAGAGGGCGAAGATCACGACGATTGTCACGAGCATTCGAGTCACTTTTCGTTTCGCCAACAAGATTTTGTCCTGAAACCGAACGTTTTTATCAACCACAAAGAGTGGCCAAAGAACTGAGTTAGGCAGACTCTTTCGATGATAATCCATTTCCATAACCTATTGTGTTTTTATGAACGTGAATTGACACGAAGCGGCGCCTAACGTCATCCGTAATTTTGACTTTTCTTTCAGTCGTCGCAGAATCTCACCTGATTTGTACTGCGAAGTAGGAATGTGCCTTCGAAGCTCTGTCTTGAGGTAAAACCGAAGAGGGACGAGGCACCGAAGGAAGACCTTCGAATGCAACTGTTGTTTCTCGTCACCGAAGGAACTCCGAGAGATGATCCATCGGGATACTGTAAATTGTTCCTTTGATTTTGACTCTCCCAACTTACAGTAGGTTTGCCCCACTTGGGCTTGTCGCCGAACTTCACCGAGTTGAAGATCCAGTCGGTGATCGAGGCCGGCTTCTCGGGAATGTCAGCTGGAATCATTAAATATGTGTATGCTTGGCTAATCAATAAAGAACGCAGAAAGAAGGGCTTACAAGTGGACTCCATCAAAGTCTCCAACGGTGTTCCACTCGCGGTGTCGCCGTTGATGGCCGTGTTGAGAGTGTATATCACATTGCCATAGAGTCCAACCATCAGCGAGAGAGGAATGAAGAGGAGGACCTGAAAGGCAGTTACTTCACTGGTTGCCGAATGAGTTTCGGAATTGACGTAGAAAGTTCATCTCTGACGAATCCCAATTCAAGGAGCCCCAGCGTCTCACAAGCATATATATTTAGGATTCAAAGATTTGCAAGTTTGTTTCATCAAGAAGGGATAATTCTGTTGGGGTTTCAACTATCGATTTGTGACAGGTACTCAACTTGCAACTAACCAAAGTGACGTAGATTTGGTAGAAGAAGTCGACTTTTGGCCCGGTGACAGTAAGGCAGTTCCACGAGTCCTACAAAGTTTGTTTTTTTGATCAACATCGACACTACCTTGTAAGGCACGGCATCAAAGAGGAAGATGGAGAAGACGTTTGAGGCAAAGGAGAACGCCCACACCATCATGATCATCGTGACGGCGCGAGTCTGAAAGGGTGGCGACCTCTCCCCTAAGCAAACCTTAGTGTGCCACTTTCTTGACTGCAGAGGTCGACAGATGGCATAGTAGCGCTCGACGGCAATCACTGCCAACGTGTAAGCAGAGGCGCAGACGCCGACAGCTGAAAACATTCTATTGAATTGACTTCGCCATGCGCCGCCCTGTCCAACTGTATGTCTAAAACCAGCCGTGCCCCCGCCTCCGGCGGGGTCCCGGCTGGCTGGGGGGCTTCGCCCCCCAGCCCCCTCTCCTAGAACAA
>JAQIXL010001511.1:0-17607 GCA_034700245.1 Poikilolaimus oxycercus
ACGTTCTTTTCTCTCATCTGCACCAAAGGAAACTTCCCCCTTTTCTCGCCCTTTGGGCCTCTATCGAGATAGAAATTCCCAGTTGCTTCGGAGTTGAGAGGGAGTTCCCTTTACCAAAAAAATTTGACTTCTTGCCTCAAGTTCTCAATCCACATACCGGCAAAGAGGTCTCGAATTCAGCCATCGTTGCCGAGCCCTTGCCGCCCTTAAAATCACGACACCCAATCGCGTGGCTTGTTCACTCTTTTGAAGTGGAGGGAAAACGCGGTTGCTGCACGCGCCGCAGGCGTTTTTTTTCTGCACATAAGACTCTCGGCCGCTTGTCTCTCAGAGCTTCACTTCTTGACTGTCGGCAAGCATCAAGGCTGCAGTTCCACCTCTTTCGTGCCTTTAGATCATTTACTTAATCAAAACATTTTCAGCGACCATAAATTTCGCTGAATGCTGGCCGCTTACATCGGCGTTATTGGGAACCAAGGCTTACACTCTTATCTACTAGCGACGAACGCATCATTAGATATCGACGACCAATGTCTCTTTTTCTAGAGATGACAACTACGAATCGCCCGTGACCAGGTTTTGAAATCTTGCTGTTTCAAAATGATTAATTGTAAGATGGCTCGTAAGCGAGAACGACCCTAAGAAGAGCGGCGCTTATAATTAACATCGAAGGCATCAAAATCTACTGCGTGCTTCATCTACAGTGCCTGGATAACTTACACAACAACATAACCGGGACTGTGTCGACAAATATCATGATGAAGGTGTGAAACTGGCTAATTTTGAGAAAAAAAAACGAATTGCTGCAGCATACCGAGTTTTGGATCTATCCGACGATTTCGGTTGCTACTTATCAACCCTCATCACGACCGAATCGATACAGAGCGTTGTTATGTTAGGGTTTCTATCATTCTGAATAAGGGGTTCAAGACAAATGAGCCAATATCTATACTCCTTGGCCTACTCAAGCGTTCTACTTGGAGAGAGGCAACATGGCAGCAGCGATCCGCAATACCACCCATTTCACGGAGAGGATTTTATCGTGCGTTCAGCCCTTTCGCGCAACGTATTCAACGACAGAATTAATTCTTTCGTTACAAAAGCCTTTAATTCACTATGAAGAACGTCGTCATCGACATTCCCTCGAATTTGCACGCAAACTTTGTGAAGAGTGAAAATCCATGCTGGCTTGCTGGAACTGGACTACTTCAATCTAAAAGCGTCGTATTATTGTGAGGCATGTGAACTTCCATAACTTTTGAAAAACCCTTTTATCGTCTGCAGAACAATTGCGTTAACTTGACTTTTCCAAAGATGAAACCCGACTTCATCATGAAAGAATACACTTCTGGACTCAACTAACACGGTTTGGTGACAATTTCACGAGATGTTGCATGCATATCTGCCTTTAGACCCAGCGACTATCTGATTGTGAGTTCTCTTCAGAGTATCCACCATCGCACAACGTGTATTTACTTACATCGAGAATCATTTCTATTGGAGGGTGCTATTTGATCAACAGCGGAACCTTTTTTAGATCTTCTATCCGTATTTTAGTGGAGCTGAAGTCATCGCAGCACAGATTCACTGGACCAATGTTCTTTTAGCCAATCTTGGATAAAAGTGTGCAACAATCGCTTTCTTTTCTCTCAAACATAGCCTTTCGCTAGAAAGTGACAATGCATGTGGGCGCTAGCTGAAAGTAGACATTTCAGTTGCTTTTAAGTTGAGAGTGAGCTCGTACGAAATAAAATAGGCTTCTTGCCCTAGTTCTCAGGGCACAGGCAAACAAGGAAAGCGTGAAACCAATCTTCGCTGATGAATGCTTGTCTCTCACGCGGTTCAAGACCATTACCCCAATCTCATCACACGTCTTGTCGTTTGAAGTGGCGGGAAAACGCTGTTGCCGCACGCGCCGCAGGCGTTTTTCTGCACACAACGCTCGCTGGCTTCTCTGGCGCTCGTTTCTCAAAGTGGTTCTTCTCGCCGATTTTTATCCTTGTTACTTTATCTTTTTTGTTTACTCATTCACTCAAAACGTTTTTAGCGATCATAAATCTCGCTGTCGATTGGCCGCCTACATCGGCGAACTAAAAAAACGTTAACAGTGTCAACTCGGCCTTCAGTTCATAGAACAAGCCGCTTTAGCTTTTTTCATTGGCAGATCTTACAAGCACAGGAAAAGAGAGCCAATCCGTAAGTTAAGAAATTTTAGCTCGAATTTTTTTAGGCGAACGCGCGGTCAGTGCAACAAATTTTTTTAACGCGTAGTACATCATTAGTAAAGCTTTACTACAAGGCAGAGCAAGGAGAACACCCATTTAACAGAGGGAGTTGTTAATACTGGCTAAGAAGATGCCATGGAGCAGCTCGAAATTTTCAGTGTTAAGACTTCGGAGACTGCAAGGTCTTCGATAATTCTGCAGTTCGCTGGATGTGCAAAAGTTAGTGGTTTTTGCGGACTGCTTAGTTGACTTAAATTGCAGTTAGCATTTGTGAAAATTGCGAGCATGCAGGATCTTCTATTGTGTGGTGGCTCCGACGAATCGACTACTACATATAACACACAAAAACGCTCTTTTGTAATTTTGCTCGAAAACGTTTTCAATAAATGCTCATTAATGTGAATTTGTGGTTTCGTATCTTTACACTACATAACTGTCAGCTGTTGTAACTGAAGAAACTGTTTACGACGGAAGAAGTGCAAGCTCTCAAGTTACCTCTCAACTGCGACATCGCTTCACGCCAGAAACTTTCAGCAACTAAAAATGGGCATCTGATGATAGCAGATTTCATCGTCGAACCCCGATCATAACAGCCGGGCTGATTGTGCGGAGCGGGAAAACGCGAGCGCCGCACGCACCGCAGGGCGTTTTTTTCATGGCGCGCTCTCAGTCTTCTCGGCCGCTTGTCTCTCGTGCGCGTGCTTTTCCAATAACGTTCGATCATTCACGTGACGCTTTCGTTGATTAATTAAAACTTTTTCAGTGATTTTACATACAATATTTCAATGGCGAAGACCGCTTATATCGGTTTCAATTTGAGGCGACTCAGTTGCAGTGAAAAAAGCGATGATTCACCACTGCGATATCGATTTTTACCTTCAACGAACATGATATATTGCACTGCCGACATCCATTATTTGTCAAGCGAAACTTTATACGCATTCACTTTCCGGGTTAAAGCGTGTTTGATCCATATGGGATATGGGTACGAAGTGAAGTGTTCAGCCGGACAACTAATTTTGCGAATTGTTAATTCTCATCGCGCTTCACGTATCCGATTTGTGGTTACTCATTGACGTAAAGCTAATTTCCGTTTGTCCGTAAACGATTCGTATTTAAGACTGCTTAAGCAAGTCAACTGCCTTGTCTGCGCATTTCAGCAATGCAAGTAAGTCGTATTCCTTGAGAAAGTCTTTTTCCATTAATATTCAGATTCAATAGTGCGGAAACCGTGCTGGCGACCTTACAACTTGACTTCAGAGAAATGATCGAGGAGATGTGAAAGAATTTCTTTTTTGCTTTCCCTAATTTCTTCAACTCTAGGTTTGCGGAGAAATTTTGTGTGCATTCAGATTCAATGCTTTGCAGCATTGCCAGGGATGTTTTTTTATTTAGTCATTTTATGCGAATGTGCGAAATTTTTCGTAAAACATTCACATACGGAAAAGCCGACATCTTGCGCGCGAAGTCGCGAGAAGCGCGAAGCTCATAGCAACAGATTGACGAATGCACACGTGGACAAACTTAAATGGCTTGGAATTGAACACAATTGCTACGTCAATTGACTACAAAGGAGAGGATATTCGAGGTCAACCATAAAGTGGATGTTTGGAGGATTAAGAGCAAGTGAGTCTTTGGTCAATTTCACTTCTATTGCAGATAGTTTCAACTGTTCTTGCGCGTCTGCGTGAGTACTATTGATCCGTCTCAAAGAGGGGACAACATCGAAACGGAACATGTGTGGAAAGAATTGAGCTTTGTTTGTCTTTTGAGTCCTCGCTGTCAATAAAGAAGTTTCAAAGGTGTCCTTGCCGTTGTCGCTTTCGCAGCAGGATTATTGAAATGACATGAATCTAACACGAATCTGCATACAGGTAACCCGGAGGCGGGAGAGGTCATCGCTGTACTGTAATCACAGCAGTCATATGTGACGCTAGTGATTGTCAGGGAGTGGGGGGGGGGACGCGAGCGCCGCACGCGCTGCAGGCTTTTTTCCTTCGCGATAATACGCTCTCGGTCTTCCCGGTCGCGCGTGTCTCTCATGCTCTGCTTTGTCTCGTTCAAGCGTTAAGCTACGCACTTTTCGCGTTTTATGTTGAGTAAAATGAATCTTTTCAGCGAGCGTATATCTCGGTAGTGAAGACCGCTTATATCGATCGAGAAGCTGATGCGCATGAACACTGCTCGAAATCCTTTTTGATCAAGGATTTATCGATTTTATGCACTTCAGAAGCTAGCTTGCTCTCATCCGACCGTCCATCGACGACTATTCGACACAAGCGTCTTTTATCATCCGATTTTTTGGTTGGTGCCTTGTTTGCTGCTATAGTCAGGCCTTTGCAGGGTATAGTTACGGTTAGAAAGAAGTAGTTGAGATGTATCACATGATGTTTGCCGACTCGCCTTTCATCTTATCAGACTTCTCAACTAACGCCCCAGACGGGGTGAGAGTCAAGACTTTTTTGTCTCTCTCAGTTCGTTCGATGCTGCAAGATCTGAACGAATACAGCGACATCTATTATTTGCCAAGTGAAACTTTTCACGCACCCATTTAACGGGTTAAAGCGTGCTTGAACTTGATTGCGAATAATGCAGAAAGTGCATACACGGGATATGGGTTCGGAAGTGAAGTGTCGAGTCAGTAATCGAGGGACTACAATTCTGGAAATGTCTGTTGACCGATCTGTTGTACTCACTATTACTGGACTGTTAACAGTTTTTAATCGCCCCAACCGTACAGCTGTAATTGGAACAAAATGTTTTCCGCATGATTCGTTTGTGATAAAACTTGCGTGTGGAAAAAAATAGTGTAAAATGACGCTACCCTAATCCGAAGCTTATAGTTTACGCGACCAATGTAAACGATTCGAGGTCCCTGCTGCCTTCGCTGTACGCACCTGTGAGAAATGTGCGTTGAGAGACGCTCGCCACGGAGCAGTCTGTTGCAGTCTTTCGCACGAACTTTGATGTGGCGCGAATCGCGCTTGCTTTGCGCCACTGTAAATCCCGCATTTCTCTTATCCTCTGTCTTCAAATCGATGCGACTTAAAACCGAGAATTTTTGTGTTTGTTTTTCATGACCTATTTCGCAGAGTTATTCTCTGCTTTTAGGAATTATAAATATTCTCATCGAAGTCGCGTAGATCGACGAACGTCATAGTGGTAACACATTGGAAAATATCGATTTGCAGCCGGTGTCAGCAAAAAGTGTTTGTCATGCTTTTCCATGGAAAACGCTTTCAGGCCATCCGGAAACTTGAAATCTTCGCACAGGTAGATGTTATTGTCGAATGTGTAGAGGCTAGCTTCGAATGAAATGCCACGACGAACGGCAGTTTTTGCACGTTATTCGCAACAATTTGGTGAGTTCCTGCAAAATTTGAAAGCTACGAATTGCAGATCTACAGACGGTCAGTCGCTTAATCGTGCATCCCAAAACTTTTTCGACCAGCGCCTGTTGTGTTTTATTGTTGGTATTGTTGGTAGTAACCAGCGAGAAGTTCTATCCAATCGCCTCCCTCATTGCAGACTTTCCACCCTTCTTCGGTGGCATTTGACCTGCACCACCATCGCATTCAACCATGGCCAAACAAAAAGACAAACTTGCTCACCTCCATTCAACGGAGTGATATCAATATCGCCTCAATCGCTCTGCGACAACATGATTATGGCCGATGCTGTCAAACTTCCCCCACGATGGCCATATTTGAGAGGTTCTGCTCAAGCTTCAAAAGGCTCCAAAGAGCTTCATCAGGCCTTGCTCAAGGAGCTTTGTCCCGCTTCTTCTGATGGTCTTTATCAATTGTACTTGTGTTGCCCCAGTATCACCGATAAAATTACGTATCTAAAATGCCGCATCCGTGTCTACTACATAGGTTTGAAAGCTGCAAGCGTCACTTCTATCATCTCTTCCTGATGAATAACAATTTGTACGTTGTACGCTCTACAGTGTGCAGAGGAGTGAAAAGTTTGTCGAGAGAAGAGTTCGAAGCACAGCTCGCCTTGATGAAAACTGTCCATGTGCATGTTGCAACGGACGCGCCCGCGACACGCGCTGCAACAGTTTTTCTTTCGCTAAAGGTTTGTCTAGCTCTCGGCTGCTCTCGCCGTCTTTCTGCGGCGGTACCTCAAGCCAAGCCGACAACGTTTCTTTTCCAAACTTCACTTGCTCTACTTCGCGGTTTAACGCGGAAATTGCTGGTTTTTCAGCATTATAGCCATGGATCGTGCCTTGTGGACGCATAGATCGTCGACTGCAACATCATCAGCAAGAAAAGAAGCTTTGATAAAATTTTCATTGACGAGGAGAGCTCGAGAATTGTGAGTTATTTTATCTTTCTATTGAATTTTTGTACGGGAGAGCTTAAACATTAAGAAAAATAACGGTAAAAATGCAGAAAACGTGCGAATTAACGTGCGGACAACAATGTTTCTCTTTTGCCGTCCGTCGACTAAGTGCAGCAAGCGCCTGTTCAAAGACCCTTGTGAAACAGTGATCAAGGTACGTCGCAGTATTTGCTGCAAGTTTTTCAGATAAACGGAAAGAATACCCGCAAGCACATTTCTTCAGGAGAACTTTTTTGCGATCGTCTTGTGCCATAAGTACAAGTATTGCATCACGGTCGTTTTATTGAAAAATTGAAGTCTATCGACTCGTAGGCCAAAACACGTCATCAGGAATGTTCAAAGCTGTAGGTATGAAATTCACAAACCCCTCAACAGGCACAATTTCAGGCTTTTCAAAAGAAGAAGAAATAATGAAAGTGATGATCGAGCCACAAATCACGATGATCAGGCTTCTGAAAAGTCATTGATGTTTGCCTTTTAAAGTTTACGCACGAATAAAAAAATTTTGCAAATTCTTTTGTTGTTTTTCGGGCAATCATTTGAGCACAATCGCAACGTCCATTAACTACAATGGACAGGATATTTGCCGTTAACCATAAAAGGAAGTGTGGATCCTAAGGACCAGTGAGTTGGCCTTTAGCCGATTTGAACTCAATTGCAGATGCCGTCAATTGTGCTCACGTTTTTGGGCGATCAACATTATAATCGCCTCAAGCATGAAAATACATTCAACGATACAATATGTGGAAATAATCTGAGCTTTGCTCGTCTTTAGACTTGTTGCTGTCAATAAAGAAAGTTTATAAAGCGTTATTGCTAATTTAATCTTTAGCTCAAAAGAATCAGCGTTCCGAGACGCATCTAGCGGTACAAGACTCGGCTAGATTCGAGGACTTTATTTTTTAACGTCCGCCCTATTCCTGGTTTTCCAGAAATCCTGTATTAACCCTTTCATAACAGGATTGCCAGCAGTGATGAAGCTCGCCAATCGACATGAATCTGCATCTACGGTGTCCCGGAGGCGGGAGGGGTAATCTGCAATCGCAAAAGTCCTCTGTGACCTAGTGATTGCCGGGGAGTGGGAGGGAAACCGCGAGCGCCGCACGCGCTGCAGGCCTTTTTTCCTTCGCGATAAAACGCTCTCGGCCTTCCCGGCCGCGTGTCTCTCATGCTCTGCTTTGTCTCGTTCAAGCGTTAAGCGACACACTTTTCGCGTTTTCTGTTGAGTAAAATAAATCTTTTCAGCGAGCATATATCTCATTAGTGAAGACCGCTTATATCGATCGAGAAGCTGATGCGCCTAAATACTCCTCGCAATGCTGTTTGATCAAGGATTTATCGATTTTTATGCACTTCACAAGCTAGCTTGCTCTCATTCGCCGATATGTCGTTACAGATGCTTTCTAGCATCTAATACTATGGTTCATATACAGCGCCTTGATAGCTTAGTTAAAGGACGCAGTTCGACGCGCTCAAAACGTAATGCACGGGGTGCGAAACTGGTCCTTTATGTCCTAAAAACGGCGTTCTTCAGTGGAGCGAGTTCAGGATCTAGCCTACGATTAGTTTACTGCATGGCTGCCATCAACCCTGTCAAGTCGATCAGCGATTCACGGAGAAGGTTTGTTTTGCCTTTTTCCGTGACGTATTCGCTACATAATTAGTTTTTCAATCCAAACACTTCACTTAACAAAAGAGGACTATGCCATCGTAGACATAGTCTCCGATGTCCGTGTGAGCTTTGAGAAGAGTGAATATGGAAGTATGCAGTGTCGATCGAAAAGGGACTACATTCAACTGCAAAATTTTCAATTATTTCGAGGTAAAAAAAACTTTTTTTACACACTGTTGAAAGCACGCTTTATCGTCTGCAGATCAACTTCGGCGCAAATTTAGCTATGCCATGGATATAGTTCCGCTTTACTCGCGATGGAATAAACCTCCGGTCCTGAGTTCTCCTCAGACTATCCGCCGTCGCACAACGGGAACCTAGAGAATCATTTCTTTTGGAGGGCACCGCTTGTTTGATAATAGAACCTCTTTTAGAACCACTGTAACAATTTTACTGGCGCTGAAGTACATTCGCAAAAACAACAATACGTGCTTGTCACCATGGTATCGGTGACCTCTTTTGAAGCCATACTCTAGATTGACAAATCAAACAGTTGCTCATTTTGCTGATTGCTACTATCCTTCTTCGGCAATGAATTCAATAAATATCTATTTTTGAACGTTTCTATCTACAAACAATTTTCTTCTCTACTCTTCGTTTTACAATACTTGTTTATTCAAAACCTTTTTAGCGATCGCAAACGTCGCTACTGTGATGCGCCAATATAAAGAGAAGAGACATTGATTTCTAACTCGATAGAGGCCCAAAGGGCGAGAAAAGGGGGAAGTTTCCTTTGGTGATGAAGCGAGAAAAGAGCGTAAAATTCGGCCTCGAAGTTCCCTTTGTACGACCAAAGGAAGCTTCACCTTTTAGTCAGTTCGTACAGAAAAGGTGAAGTTTCCTTTGGTCGTTCCAAGGGAACTTCGAGGCCGACTTTCACGCTTTTTTCTTCATCACCAAAGGAAACTTCCCCCTTTTCTCGCCCTTTGGGCCTCTATCGAGATAGAAATTGCACGGCCTTTTCTCCAGTTGGAACACTCCAAGCCGGAGAAAAGTTGGAAGTTTCATCTAGTGGTCTCTGTTCGAGAACATTCCACGAGTTTCTAGAAGCTTCTCGAAAGTCATTTTGTTGAAGCCTTCAAGGCTAGCTTAGGCTGCCGTAATCTAGAAATTTGTGTTTGAATGTGGGACATAAATTACGGAACGCTGATGCACAAATAGGTACGTGATGCGCGGAGACGAGGGGCGAAAGAAATAAGAAAAGATGTTGCTCTAAATCGCCGCTTTGAAGTTCTGCAAGAGGAATCAATTTATAGTCGTCGGATCACTTGCTCTGTTGATTGTGACAAACTCCGAAAACGAAGCGGTTCTGTACACTCGAGAGAAAAATGCAATCTCGTCTTTGTTTTGTCTTTTGAAGTGGCGGGAAAACGCGGTTGCCGCACGCGCCGCAGGGGTTTTTCTGTGCAGCAAGCAGTCGCCGGCTTCTCGACCGCTTGTCTCTCAAAGCTTCGCTTCTCACCTGTCAGCAACCAACGCGACCCTGTTTCATTCATATCCTTTCGCGCGTTCTGTTTAATTTATCTATTGGAAACGTTTTAGCGATCCTAAATATCGCTTATGACAGGCCGCATATATCGGTCTATATGATAAGGCGCTTAATTTCCAGCGCTTTGGAACCAAGGTAAAACATGTCTTCATTAGGTGTATTATGTAAACTCAGATCGAGAACATGTATAGCATCTTTGTAGGTTAAAAATGCCAAAGGAATTGCAAGAATGCCAATTAGCCATTGCACTTCAAAAAATATATCAATGAGACGATCAAAGCGAACCGGTTAAAACGTCGCATCTTTAGTCCGATTATCAACGTCGTAATCTGTCGACGTGTGAGGTAAGTTTATCGGCCTAACGGCATCAATATAAATCCTAGGCACAAGGCTGAATTGCTTCGATTCCTCGCGCAACTAAAAAGTCAGAATTGCTCCTGTTAAAGCTTTAGACGTGCGAACTTTTTCTACAAAGGATTTTTTCTGGTGTCGACGTTTTACTAAAAGCGAAGGCGAGGAAAACTTTCACAGAGGGAGCCGTCAATACAGGCGTTGACGGCCACATCGTCTACGCGAACTGATCGGCCTAGAGATGTTGGACAGTAAAGCGTCATCGATAATATCGTACCGGGTTCTGCACAAGTGAAGTGTTTTTGCTTGTAGTTCATTTCATTTCTTTCCAGGTCACCTTCGTCGCAACTTGGATCAATGCACAATCTATTGCTGAACACCAACAAAGTATTGACTCCCTAATTGACAACAAATGTTAGGAATTCTGTTCAATAATTTTTGCAATAAATTCTTCAATAATGCGACTTTGTTGGTTGATATTGTACTTTAACGACACATGACTGCCAACCGTCCTTGCAGATGAACGGGCTGTCAAAAATACGGCAGATCGTGTAAAATTCGCGTGGCAATTCCGTCGAATGTTTTTATTGGGGAGGAGCGGAAGTAGTTACAATTTGTGAACTTGTATGTGTTTTTCGGAGTCTTCCGGCCTGCCCCAAAAGCGAATAGTTGGTCAATCCCTTAGCCCATTCAGCAGGCTAAGTTTAAACCGAAAAAGCATCAACTGCTGTGCGAGAACGAGCGAAAACTAAATCCCGAGTCCCAGGCCCGAAATTCAGATAAAAATCTAAAGAATGAAGAGTGAGAAGCAAAGGAGGAACCATTTCTCAGTGTCAGTTTCTTTGCTGTTTCCGATTCCAGTTGGCGGGCATCCAACTTATACAACACCGTCGTAAGCGACACTTGCAACCCACGAGGTCCATCTCAAGGTCTTCAACT
Organism: Poikilolaimus oxycercus; assembly: GCA_034700245.1. Classification (NCBI taxonomy): domain Eukaryota; kingdom Metazoa; phylum Nematoda; class Chromadorea; order Rhabditida; family Rhabditidae; genus Poikilolaimus; species Poikilolaimus oxycercus. Next base: position 11,024 of record JAQIXL010001511.1, read on the forward strand.
TCTTTCATCGAATGCACCGTGACAGTTTCATTTTGCCTGAAGTTCATGAAAAGCTTGGATACCCGAGCGGTAGCGGCATGCTCAAGAGCTTCAATCGCATCATTAACTTTATCTTTTGAAGTGGCGGGGAAACGCGGTTGCTGCACGCGACGCTGGCGTTTTTCTGTGCAACGCTCTCGCTGGCTTCTTGACCGCCTCTCTCACAAAGTTCCCCTCGTTTATCAGCATGCATGAAGGCGTCGTACAGACTTGAGTCCTTTTTCTTTTATTCGCTTTATTTATCTATTCAAAAAGTAGTGATCCCAAACGTCGTCGCTTTTGACAACCGCGTAGACTAAACGAGGCATTTAGTTTCGCCGAATTTTTTCAGCGGCATTTGCAAAGTGAAACGTGAAGGATGTCGCGGGTATTTTCCTTCGCTCTATTTGATTTGTGCTCTGGCGTGGAAGCCATTTACAATGTCCCAAATAAGCTGTAATTTTCAAGCTTTTAGGAATTATAAATATTGTCGGCCGAAGCCGCATAAATCGGCGAAAATTGTAGTCGCAAAGAAGTGAAAACCATCGATTTTCCATCAGCATCAGACGAAATGTTTGCTTCTATTTCAATGGAAACGTCTTCCTGAATTTAGAAGAAGCCACAGACCTTTCCGTGCCTATTTCAAGTATATTTACAGGCCAAAGATAATGTTCTTTGCGTGCAAATCGCACATAAAACTGTGAGTAATTTATGCATTGAAGAAATGTCGTGTTTAGGGTGAAAATTCGTTGACGAAGTTTCTGCTTTCACACCATGTGAGCACTAGAGGGTCGAAAGGAGAAGGAAGGTGAAAGTTCAAATTGTTAGTGAGACCAAAATTCACTTCAGGTGTGAGTCGCCATAACATACAAAGCGAGATGTTGCTATTGTTCCAGGAGTCCAGCAGTTCGATGCAGGGGAATCCTTTTTTTGGAGCAAACCTCTCTCCTAGAAAGCCGAGGGAGTGGTCATGAAAGTGACGCACGGAAAAGACACACATAAGGTGATCCGATCAAGCTGAAGAGAATTGCATGATCTGTCTCCAAAACGGTTTGTTTCGGACTTTTTGTCAAGGCTTCAGACAAGCCAGCCGACAAACGAGTTCTACCCATACAAGATCAGAGGAAAAAAATAACGGCGCAGTGTAGCGGACGCTTGTAGAAAACCTATTCAACGCCTTCTGATTGTGGAAACTCATTAGGCACTTCTTGCAATAATACTGCGAAGACGAAGCTCATTGCTCCACTTGTCATGATCTCGCGTTTTTCCTTTGGTTGTGACTGGATAAAAAGTGTTCGTGACTCGGCCGAGCTGGTGGTTACTTATTCACTGCTAATGCCCGGTCCCATTGTTTTGCAGCGATAAACGCAGACGCCGCACGCGCCGCAGGCGTTTTTTTCCCTCGACACAACACTCCGTCCTCTCGGCCGCTTTGTCCTTCTCGCCTGCCAGCACGCGGCAGCGCAGCAGCTCTCTTCGTCCTTTTTACTATTCGTTCCTTGCGTTCATTCTGTGTATTTCAGCGATCGCAAACCTCGCTAATGGCAGGCCGCTTATATCGGCTATCACAATGATGAGGCAGCGTGTTTGAACAGGCGATGCTTATTTCAAAGCACCCGAAAATATTTGTCTTGACAACGCTGTCTTTCTTTACGTCGTGAAGATAGGCCTTCTTTGAGAACATAACGTCGATCAATTCGTCAAGCCACGTACGTTATCCGGTCTCTTTTAGGCAGCTCTGACTGGGAGAAGGGACTGATTTGTTGCTCGCAAAAATTTAATCGTTGTTTGGAAACTTTCTCCCCGCCTGGTAATTGCCTTCAGACTCGAAATTTGCGAATTTGTAAATTGACCATGATTTTCTGGTGTAAATACAAAACGATGTGAAATCTGTGAGTCAGAAAACGTTTTATTAAAAGAGAAATGTTTACATGTTTGCAGGTGGAAGAATTTTGAGAGGAAACCTTCCATGTTGGAGTCGGCAACATTATTTTACCCCGACAACGATCTCCCGACAATTTCATGAGGACGAAGAATCGCCAAAGATGAATCCTCACAACAAGCATCCTGCATGATGAATCGTGAATAGTTGGATGAACGAATCCGTCACAGCACTACATGATCAACAACTAACAACGCAGAGTGACTATTTCTTTTGAGTTTCACTCTTTTAGTTCGAGCACGCTCTGTTGTGAAATCCATTTAAAAGCCAAATGGTAATGGCGATGAGGAACGTCAGCCATCCTACATCAGGATTTTTCTTGAGAAGTGATTGTTGGAGAATCAAATTCCTATCAGAAGAAGGTGTTGTTGTGTGCATGGCGGTTGTCAGTAGAACGTCAACCCCGTTTCCCAAAGACAAATCAAGTCGCAAGCTGAAATTTCGAGATTCATCACAGAACAACATTTCCAGATATCATATCTTAATCTTAGCATTGAGATATTGAATATTTGTCGAACAAGATGATACTAGACGAGTCAAACAACTTCGCGACTTTTCTGGAACAACCACATCAAATTGAGCGTGGCATTAAAACCATGTTTATGCTTATAAAACTTTTCGATTAAAAAAAATAGAAACGCGCATTTGTGTGAGGGTTCTCTCTGAAAATCTGCAGAACGCCGTTTTAGCAATAGCGATTGACGCGTTCATCGAACGCGTCATCAGACGTGTTTTCATAAAAACTCTCCTCTGACTCTCATGCACTCTCGTCGTCTTTCCGCTCCGTCACAGACTGCAAGAGTTTTGACTAGTCTTTCCTTTGCTGATGCGCTCTTGAGTGTTTTAATCGATTGCTTTTAAGGGATCGTAAATATCTTTTCTCGAAGGCGCATATATGATCCGTAATTATCATTGCCTGTCATAACGTTCAAGTTGAAGCGAAGTAATTATTTGACAAAGCGCATCTATGCTGGCAAGATGCGAGTAATTACCAATTAGCAATGTTTTCCTAGACAGGCAGCAAACAGTCTACGTGTGCGAAAAATGCATTAATGTCAGAAAGACTGTTCAGTGGTAAACAATCTTGCGTAACGTTTCAAGAGTAAGTTTTGTGCGTAGTTCAATCGCTTTTATTCACGGTCACGCATTATGTCGAAGGTCGAGAATTACGTTTGGATCGTTCGTAATTCGGGCGCAATTAGCACGCTCTGTAAACCGATAAGGTTGCTGAACTTCTATGCAAACAATACACTTGATGCATAATCAAAACATTGGTTGCAGCAATAAACGGTAAGCAGCTTAAAAAAAATCTAAAGCAGCAAACTGAATATTTTATTTCCGCAGCCGCGAATGTTTTGTTTTATTGTCATGATGGGAGCAATGAGACAAGTTGTAAAATCTCGGCGCAAGATACAGGACAAACTGGAAGCGGCGTTTGTTTTTGCGTCATCATAGGCTCAATAAAAAACTCTTTGTCAATCTGCGTTTAATGTTGTGTGTTGCCAATTAAGGAACGAACAATGTTCTGTCACAGAATCACTTTGTTGTCATGCTAAACGGAGGCTCACTCGATCGATGCAAGCATCCACACGTTCCACGCGACTGACTGCCAACCGTCGTCGCCGATGAAAGGGTTGGCAAAAAGAGGCAAAATTCGCGCGACAATTCTGCTGGATATGTGTAGCGTGCAACGAGCGTCGCTGACATAATGATTTCGGACCACCAAGACTTACGAACGCGTAGCTTGTTTCCTCCTTTGAAGTGGCGGGAAAACGCGGTTGCAGCACGCGCCGCAGGCGTTTTTCTGCACACAACGCTCTGGCTAGCTTCTCTGCCGCTTGTCTCTCAAACTTTCCTTTGAGCACGTGGCAATGCAACAATTTTGTTCCTAATTTTTGTGCGACTAATTCTTTCGAAACGTTTCAGCGTTCACAAATCACGCTGATGGCAGATCGCATACCGTGCGTTGCAAAAGTTTCCGAACTTTTCAACAAAAAATATCTTTGCATTGCCCAACGAAACATAACCCATCTACCCTTGCACAGTTGTATAGTCCCAACGTGGCGCTAGCAATCGCTCGTCTTATCCGACGATCAACAGCTTCTGATGTGGCGAGAATGATTTTTCCTATCTTTATTAGTGAAACTAAGCAGGATGTTTTAGACGATTTTCCTGGCTAGACTTTGCATTTCCCGCCACCTAGAGCGCCATTAGACAGAGTAGGCCTGCCGCTAATTTCTACCGTTGGCAGGCGAGTGGAATCGCTTTGTTTATTAAAAACTGACATGGCTTGAAAAGCTTCTGGAGTAATTGCCTTAAAAGTAGGCTGCAAAGAAAAATGCTTCTCAAAATACTTTCTACGCGCATCCCTGCCTACAGGGTCCCAGTAGTTAGTACACAGGGGCCTCATGATAACCATATAGTTTGGGGGTCGATATATATTTGGAAAGCAGAAAGAAAAAATCTTTCAATTAATGCTGATTTGAATCGTTCGGAAACTTTTGCAACGCACGGTATATCGGTCAACAAAATGATGCCAGTGATTTCCATTTCGAAGCCAGGCAAGAAAGTATTCAGTCCGTACTCGTTTCAGAAATCTTCTTTAGGCAAATTTCTTCCCCACAAATCATAACAGTCTGCAGCGGTAAGAAAATGCAGAAACATTGTGAGTCAGGACAGCTGTGTGAAAATTTTTGGTTGCCCTTCAGAGGAAACTTGTAAAACACATCGGCGCTGGAAGCTCAACTTCAATCAATCAGGCGGCGAAGAAAACGGCATTTAAACATCCCCAATAGAGCACTTTAAGCATATTGGACGACAGCTGATCATGAAGGCAACGGAGAAAATGTAAGCCATGTTTAGTCAATGAGTTCTTTTTCAGAATTTCTGAGCTAAGGCAGTTTCTAAGCTTGTGGATCGTGGAGACTTGCCACTACGTCAACGGCGTAGTAGTTAATCAGAAATTCTTGTCTTCGGCTATAAAGTGTTTGATCGGAGGGAACGTAATCGTCGCATCACAACAATATTAGTTTGACAGTATCACTGCTCGACGCTACAATCTTAAAGGAGAGTGTAGAGATGTTATTCTCCGTACTAATTGTTAGTATTTGAAGCCATCTTCAAGGCATCGGCAACTTTGATGATAATACCAATAAATTTTGTTTCTCAGTCAAGATTCCCTATGCAACTTGCTGCCACATTTCTGAAAGAAAGCGGTCAAGAAAGCTGATCACGGGGTAATTCGCGCGTTGATTGTGGGTCTGTTCGTGTCGTACCTGGGGCGTAAATAGAGTCTGCAATCCTCTGCGAGTACACGCAGTTTGCGGCATGCTTCGCCTCGCTGAAGAGCGTCAATCGGTTCGCCTGTTTTGTCTTTTGAAGTGGCGGGAAACCGCGGTTGCTGCACGCGCCGCAGGCGTTTTTCTGCACGACATGCTATCGGTCTTCTCGGTCGCTTGCCTCTCAAAGCTCTCCTACTTGCCTGTCGAGAAGCAGCAAGGCTTTGTCTCATTTCTTTTCTCTTTATTTTCAGTAATTCAGTCAAACCTTTTCAGCGATCATAAATTTCGCTAATGATGGCCGCGTAAATTGCTCATCAGAAGGATGACGTGCCGGATTCCATTTGGTTTTCGAGGCAAGGTTTAAAGCAAACTGCAATAACATGCTGATAAATGCGAATTCAGGTCCTGGACATGTGTTTGTAGAAATTTCGCACTGTTCATTGATATCATTGGGCAGCATGACGTGAAACAACAGGACAAGAGAAAAGTGTTACAGTGAACACATGCGTAAGCTCGCATATTTTGCGAGAATGCGAACGTCGCTTCCTTTATACAAGAAACGTAAGTGTCATCAAGCTTTGGAGATGCTTTATTTATGTCTCAGGTTCGATTCGATGGGACCCACAATCGACTCGCGACTGAGTTCGCCGATTTCTGTTTTGACGTGCTACACTTAAAGTCCTAATCTCGGCGTGCATCGTGTTAAAAGATAGTTCGTTCCAATAAAAGTGACAAAGTTTTAATTCCGCTTTGAGATGAGCCAATTGGTTCTTTTTTTCCTGAATGGTCACCCTAAGGTCTAATGTTGAAGATATCAGTAAGTCAACAACGATTTAGAGTAAAAATTTTTTAGACAGACTTAGGATCTCAGGCGAAAAAATACCCTTGTTTACACGAGATGTTCCTTCTAATGATCACAGAGTTTAACAGTGGACGATCGATAGTTTGGAACCTGCCGAATTATGAGCACTAATTATTTCTTTGCATAAGTTGCGCAACAGATATCTGTTTCGTGCAACGAGCGCATGAGCTTTTGTGACACGCATCGAAGCAATTTTTTACTTATACAATAAAAGAGTAAAGCGCCGCTGTCTTTTTCACTTTACATTTCAATTAGGCGCAAAACGGAAAGTCGAAACCTACAATTCAGTTAGCTATTCTTGAAGGCGAATCCATGATCAAGAAGAATTCGGCCTCTCACTACAAACACACTGTCATCGAATCTTTTAGCTTCTAATAAAGTGGTACTGTGGTGTTGGATCGAAATATCGCCCCCGGCGCGAAGCGCCGGGGGAAGTTTCCTTTGGTCGGGCCCTTTTACTCCCCTTGAGATCTGAAAACTC
>JAQIXL010001512.1:0-17602 GCA_034700245.1 Poikilolaimus oxycercus
TGTCCGAGTGGTTAAGGAGATTGACTAGAAATCAATTGGGCTCCGCCCGCACAGGTTCGAATCCTGTCGACTGCGAACCTTTTACCGTTGCTGTAATCTTGTGCCCCTCGTGGCTTAGTTTTGAGTAAAATTATCAGCCTATCCTTGCACGTTTTGTCGCAGGAACATGATAATCCTCTGCAGTTGATTTTTTGCCGCCTCGAACAGACACTGACGCATGTGCGATCGAATGTTTATAAGGTCTCTCCCTTGCCCGTAGCGTTCCCATTCACTCCGAGCATTATGTCCCGCTTATGACAGCTTTGCTAGCCAGACAGGAGATTTTACAACGGGCTCGATGAGCCCTTGAGGGCTCGGATCAGAACAGTTTTATTGAACCACGACACGCTGGTTTAAGGAGAATTAGGGTTGTTTTCTGCTGTCAAAAGTGCTGAAAATCACGCTGATCATTGGAGTTTGTGTCAATATCACTGGTCCAGTAATGAATCAACAATTCGTTCAAGAAATCTAAATTCCTGAAGACGAGCTCGAACCGTGCAAGTTCTCCCTCGGGGCCTTGCAGTGAGAGAAGCTTAGTGTCAGAGAGGGCATTTGTCAGTCTCAATTTCCCAGATTGAACGTCAAGTCTGCTTACTCTTGATTGTACTGCCACGTGTCGGTTTCGCCATGCAAGTACACGTCAGTGGTACTCAGGTTTAGACGGAGAAAATGAAAATTCATCACCATTCTTGTTTCCAACTTCACGAAGGGATCGAGGTGGCAGGGACCGATGGCTTGTGACGACCAGTAACCTTCATCGTCTCTGGTGAGTCGTTGGATCGACAAGGCTAATACGGAATTTAGAAACGCTGGAGAACATACTTTGCACGGTGATCAAGAGATCGACATTCGTTGAGGCATAGATCGTTAAGAGATCAGTGTTGACGTAAAGAAACGTTTGAGCTGATTTCGCCGTGTCTGCTGGCTGACATCTATTAAATGTCGTTATGCAACACATCTTGCCGGTATTGAACTGCAGTCCAGAGTCCAGTCATAGCGTCGATGTCAGGCTCCACGAAATAGAAACGACAGTCCTCGTTTCTGGCTTCCTAAATACGCTCTAGAAATGCTGATCAACTTACGTATACAAGGTAGAGCACAAAGCCTTTTCGCTCGCTTGTACTTGGATCTTCAAGACTTTGAGCGAAAGTTCGCTCTTCGCTCTTTGGCAAGTGCACGGTGAGATAATGATTTACGTAGACGACTGAGTACTGAGCTGTGTGATACAAGTCTAGGTCGTATGATTTAGTTGAAAGCTACAAAACGCCTAAACCTCCAATGACAACAAACAAGCGGCCAATGCAACTGGTTGCATTCTTTTCCGCGCACACCAACGAAAACGTGTTCGACGTAATGCCAATAGTTAACGGCAGATCGCTTAACCTGAATGAAGAAATAACTGTTTTGAACAAGAAGAAAAGGCTCACTGTCCAAGATCGTCTGCGCCGGGCACTTCGAAGCTATCATCGAGAAGATGAGATGATGACAGTGGTGGAAGGTGAACTTGACTAACAAAAAATGCCTCGTTGTCCGTCAGGTTCGCTTCAAATAGATGCTTTGATACAAGGTCGTCTTCAGTCCAAAGCCTCAGAGCCAATTTTGTGGTGTGGCTGTTAAACACATGCACAACAGCGGATGTGTTCTCTGTAGAAAACTATTCTGGTAGTGAAACGAAACTGCACCTGTTGAGTCAACCAAATAGTAAATGAAAAGATGGCTATATGCAACACCGTCGTAAAATCCTGTTTTTGGTGATTGGAATTCAAAATGAAGGATATCGGTGACAAACTGAATCGCGATGTAGCGCATATCGTATGGGCAAGTGTTTACGCATTCCTCGACTTGAGTCGGTGTTACTCTGATGTTTGGCCAACTAGACAAATTTCGCTCACCTTTTGATATTTCCGAATTCTGGTTTAAGGATCATGATGTCATTGGGCAGGATGTTGTAGTAAATACTCGCTTCAAGGATTTGAGTTTCTGATTGATTTGCCTGGGTTCATTCAGGACAGCCTCGAAACCCTCACTTTAAGACGATACTGAGTTCCTGGAAAATAGGAGGCATCTTGAAGGAAAGGCCACTCAGGGTCACTACGGAACACGAAGTCAACTTCACCGCTCAAATCGACTGGTTCTTCAAAATCTTCTAAAAATAAATTGTGCCTCATCCTGGTGGAAGCTAATCCCACGAAAGGCATTAATGAGAAGCGATGGGCCGCCAAGAGTTCCCTCTTCATCCGTTTCTAAATGAATCTCCAGCACTTCGGCGGTGTTCAGGAATGCTGTTAGTCGTCGTGTGACTCTAAACAGCAAGAACTTTCTTTGCAACCACGCACCTGAAATTCTTCAGAGTATCCGTCGAGATTTGCAGCAGATCCCCATCCTCCATCTGAATGCTGAGAATTCGTAAAACGAGCTTTGCGAGTGGAAAAGTTGTACGCATTTGCCAAGTGCAATTCTACAATAAGTCGTAAAGCATTCAAAGTCTATGAAATCGTGCCTGATTTGGTAAAAGAGGTGTTGGTTCGATTAATCCTGAGGGAATAAGTGGTAGAGCAGCAAAGCCGGTCTGCGTAGTTAGAGGTACTTCGCTGGTAGGAAGCAGATAATTACAGGTTTTGCTCTCTAAAGAAGGTAGAGCAGGTAAATAGTCGAACCCGATTTTTGGTAGATGCTTATAAACATGACCAGCTCGATGGAAATGTACTCTGCGTCAATAACAAGTGGTTCGCTGGTGAAGTCATACTCGAAGCGCAGCAGGCTTCGATTGTCCATTGGTGTTTGCCTACATCGCTTTCGAATTCTTTTCCGATCTTACAATGTTTGCAAGACAGATGAACCGCGAGAAAACGTTATAGTGGACCGTGCATCAATTTTGCTTGAAGAAATTTCGACAACAATTTTCACAAACTCCGCAGAATAGTTAGTGTGGACAAGCCAGCGACAACTGGTCGGCGTCGCGTCTCTATAAGACAAGTTTTTGTTGCGCTTTATCTTCCTAACCCTTCAAGCACACCGGCAATTCGTCTAACGATGCTTTGTTCTCGATCGAAGGAGAGGCGTCCTGGTGTTAGACAACGTTGATTTGTCGAAGAATCTGAAAAGCTCCGAAATGACGGGATACCAACCGTGCACGATGACCTCAATGTCCCATGCAGTCCAGACAAATGAGGCCTTTTGGCTGTCGCCGACGCTGAACGTCAACTCGACTACGTCACAAGAGAATACGTTTAATGAGCGCTGTGCATCGGCCAACTGTCTGAAAGAAATTAGTTTCCAACAAAGAAATCGTACATAAAACTCCTGGTTGTCGCAAGATTCTTTGTGCACATGACGCTGGCTGGATACAGAGACTGAACTCCCACTAAACCGATGACAATTTGTTCCGATAATGAATTTGACTGAAAGCTCAGACTTTAACGACGATAAAACCTCTATTCGAATGCTACAATTCGAGCGATCTGCAAAGCCGGCGTGTCGAGGAAAATCCAGACTTCGGATTCGAACAATATCATCAGTTGAGATCTTGCTAGTTGAAATGGAAGCGGATGGACATTGTAGTATTTTGGTCGCCTTGATCGATAATGAATAAACGGAGAAGAGAAGGACAAAGAAGAACATCGGGAACGTTGTTTTTCCTTCCTCAAGAACCTCTAGTATTGCTAGCCCTCCGGCGTCTGCGTTGCACAAATCGCCTTCGAGCCGCTTATTGCAGAACATGGGCATCAGAGAAGCTTTCCGATTGGGATCGTTAAATCCTCGAGAAGACTTGAGAATTCGGCGATTTTTGATCGTCAGCTTGTAAGATTGTATGTAAGATCGATGCAAACTCTTCCAAATAAGGAATTGCATGCTCCCCGATTAGTCATGCTTTTATTTAAAGAATAAAAATACAAACCACGATTATTGAGCAAAGTAGCCAACAGATTTGAAACTTCTCCAAGGAAGCGAGATTGAAAGTATTCTCGATGATTTCGTAGCGAATGCGAAAGCGATCAGAAGTATCACGAACGTCGGCAGTAAGACGAAAAGTTCCTCCTTTGTCGAAACTCAACGTTTCGAACCTTTGAAGAGAATCCAGTCTGAAAAAACAAGGAGTCTCGACAAATAGAATCCAATCAAATCACCGGGGTCCGTCGTAACCGTCAATGTTGAGATAGAGGCGCGTTTCTTTAGAAACGGACATTTGCATAATCTCAAAGACGGCTTTCTTTTTTGTAATGAAAGTTCGAAACGGAGGGGTCATGTTGGATGCCACAAGAGTGGCCGAATACTCATCAAAAGTCCACACATCCAGTGCCGCAATTGTCGTTTGATAATCCACATCCACTGAAATAGTCCTTGACAAAGTTCTCAGAGAACTCACAATCGCTAGTATAAGCAATTCTCCGGTAAAGAAAGAAGGCATCATATCGAATGAGAACCATATGCCACGGTAGTGGTATGTAGGCGTTGTTTTTTAGATCGCTCCTTTAGTTCAACTAAATAAAAAAAATAGATTCTTACGCGTTCAAAATGAGCGGTGGAATATCGGGAAAGCCGAATGCATGAAAAGTGAGCGGAGTTATTTCGGCGATGTCGAATGAAGGCGGATAAAAGCCGAGACGTGGCCGACGAGTGCTCGTTAGCGCTATCACAACATAGGGATCCTTCCGAATATTATAATCCATAAACGTTTCATAGATGTAATCGATCTCATCGGGTTGCACTAAAACGCGAGTTGTGCAATAAATTTTAGAACGCCACCAGTGCTAAGAACAATTAGATTTTCTATCGCATCCGCATTTTCAGCATGCGCTGGGTTTTCGTTTCGAAGAATTGTCAGGGAGTTTCGGACCCCGGCTTTCTTTTTCTCGTCGCACAGATCAGCGATGGAACAGTGAATCGTGTCGATCGGAAAATGCAACCTGGACGGAAACCATAGAATTTGTGCGTAAATTTGCAGACGTAAATAGAGGATTCTCCTGTGTCTCATAAGCGATAAAATCATTTCCAAAAAGCTGTGCGTCGGCAGAAGGATCTGGCCATGCAAACATTATGTAGTAAATGAACATTGAAGAGTTTTGGATTTCCGGCACAAATTTCAGTGCCAATCCTGGCGTCCACGACTTGAGCGCAATGACCGTAAAGTTTTGGAAATGGACTTCCTTAGTGCGCTGCAAGGAGATTTCTACACAAGACTTTTGATGGTCAGCGAAACGTACTCGGAATAGGACTCAAGTAGACGGCTCCAATAAAAGCCAAAATGTCATCAGGCTCACATTCCGTCGTATCAAAGTGAACTTCCGCATCGCCGGTAAACCAGATGTCGTCGAATTCACTCAGGTCAAATACGGTGCCCGACTCGGTGGCTGTCAGTGTAAAAGCCATTTCAGGGAGATTTTCTCGGAAGATCATTCCATAGGCAGGGCCAGCAATGTGCCGCTGACATAATTTTTCTAAGATGTTTTCTTAGTCTACCTTCCACACGCAGGACACATTGAAGCAAGAAGCAACTTGAGTCTCGTAGTCAGAGCGTCTGCTACCAGGAATAATGATGCTGCTTCCGGAACCCTCCACAATCCTTGCTTCAGCTTCGCTCCAGAGATAGCAATCGCAGTCTTCAAGAAGGAGTAGATGTGTCTTTTCAAAGAACGACCAACTAATTAGTTGAATATAAAAAGTAGGTCCGCCGGCCTCTTCGACCTGATCAGTTTCAAAATAAATTTGCACCTCGGAGAAACCCCTTCCATCGTAGTTCCTTGAATTCGATGTTTAGGTTTTCCTGCCACTTACACTCCAAGAAGCTGTCCGTCAACAAAGATTTCAAAGCGATCTCCAGGTGCAGGACACCAGTCGATTATCGACGTGGAAAACTGAAAATTCGGCTCGATGAAAATAGTCCAGTGACAATTCTGCAACGGCATGCATTCTGACATGAGACTAGGAAGTGGACCTGATTTGGCAAATATGGATCTCTTGGGTCGCCAACGGCAAGAGGCACAAAATCTAGTTCACCCATTTCCCAAGTTAGTTTTTCGCCGTCGAAGAGCTTGTACGCACACGATGCAATTGGGCTGACTAGCAGTAATATGTTTTTTTTAAAATGGTTACATCATGCTCACTGGGTTTGTGATAAGCGAAGAGCCGCATGAAGATGGCTGCAGAGAAGAAATTTGGTTCTGCCCTGTACGTGATGCGAAGCGGATAGCTTTTGAGATCGCGATTTTCTACATAGAACCTCTCCGATTGGTTTTGCTGCCTTAGTTTTAGAGCGTTTCGTGAAATCATATTTAACCAACTCGAAATGATGAAGAAGGGATCCGTTATGCCAAAAATCGAGGCTGAAATCGTCCAGGGAATCATCGCGTCGAGTTGAAAGATGATCCACTTGAAGATCTACTTTTATTGCGTTGCCAGCTTTCAAACGGAACTCCCAGACGCACAATGATTGATTGCGCCCATGGCTAAGACCGTCAAGAGGTAACGTTTCCTCACTCTGTACGTTCAGTGCGAGGAGTAAGCTGAGCTGATATGATGAAGTCGCGCAATGGTTCAATATACTGCTCCGAATCGGCAATCTCGAAGCAATCTGGCTGCTTGTCTAAACGATCCTCACAATCAGAGAAGCAGGCACGCGCACCAAACGAATGCAAAATGATGTGGAATACTCTATAAGCTTGACAGCATGCTGTTATGTCGTCCACCTCTGTGTACAACAGAACCGGTTGGTCATTGCGGAAATGTCCAACGTAAGAAGCCTTGTGAGCAGGCAGGAGGAAGTCAACGTGCCCACTGGGTCCCGCTCTGTTAGCAATCATCTCAACACTTACGGTGCGTATCGCACTCCACTAATCAAAAGGGATTCGCGGAAATTGCCGTCCACATAAATAACATCGATATACTTTCGGCCCGACTGCAAGGCTTGAGTGTTTACAACGATTTGAAGCCTACGGTTATAGTCGCATTGCAAGTCGAATAAGGGTCCAGAGGAGCCTTGGGGTATTGCGGCGTGAAGAGGTGAACTAAGGACTCGGTTGTCAAATCAATCGCCATGTCTCCTTCGCATACGATATCAAGACTTGCAGAAAGACGGCAGTAACAGAAAATTATCCAAGACAATTTCCGCATTTTTTCGGCCGTGCTTTCTGCCGACACTATTCGAAATCAAGACTTTGTGTTTTCTCCCCCGATTAAGAAGGATTTTGTTCGCCAGACATGTCTAAGACGAACTGGGTGGGGGTTCGAAACAAAGAGCTGCATGGGTTTATGTCACCAGTGAGTAGGAAGGATTTGCTTTCCTTGCGTGTAATTCAAAAGATGAGAACTTCGAAAACTAGCTTCAATTAATAGCTGGTTCTCGGTGATCTAACACTCACAATCAGCCTCATCTCACTAGACTTGTAGGACCTTCTTCAGACTAACATAAGCCGAACATCCGTCGCGACGGGCAAAGCGTTCTAAAACCGCTTACAGTCGTTTTAGTGCCGACAAGACTTTCCGATCGGGGGAGTTAGTGACTTCACGACAAGGGAGAGGTGAACATTTTGAGGTACCAAAAATGACTCACAGTTGTTACTGATTGTTGATTCATCGTCATCTTCTAGTTCGAGCGCATTCAGCAATTGTAAAGAAAGCGGAGTGAGCCGCTCTAAAAGCGAGCTGTGTCGGTACACCGACGCATGAATCATCGTGCCCCCTCGCATGAACCAGCCGGGACAGAAGCCAACTCACGTCTGACAAGATTCCTACAACCGAAAACAGTTTATTTGTTCGTTTTCAAATGATACTCGAAAGCAAAGGAACGAAAGGGAACAAGAAATAGAGTTTGAATAGACTTGCAGTCGCGTTGAAAATTTCATTTACGTCTTCAAAGCAGACGCGAAAGCGATCCGAAGAGCTTCGAACATCGGCTGTAAGTCGAAAAACGCCGCCATTTTCAAAGCGGATGGATTCGTCTTTCTGATGAACGTCCAGCCTGACAAAAAAGTAATTTCTACAATCAAAACTTTATAGTTAAATAACCTTGCCGCGTTGTGTCCATTGATATTCAGAAATAGTCGAGTCTCGCTATTAACACTCATTTGACGGATTGTGAGTGTGGCTTTCGTTTTAGCGATGAATGCCCGAAATGTCAAGCTCATGTTCGAATCCAAAAGGGCGGCAGAATAGTCGTCGAAAATCCACTCGTTCATAGGCCTCTTTTGATAATTCGCGTCCACTAAAAGTGCTGATCAGGAGTCGCATTTATAATTTAGAGTTTTACAGAGTTTTTGCGAGTTTTTTTTTAAGTTTATGAGATTTAGACCCGTGATGATATCAGATTCAACGTACAGTCACTTGTGAAGCTGAGGTATGGTACTTTAAAGCTTGCATCAACTCGAATGAGAACCATATGCCACGGTAGAGCAAAGTACGCAGTGCTTTGTAGATCGGACCTTCAAATTTGCTGCACAGTTTTCACTTACGTGTTCAAAATTAGCGCCGGAATATCAGGAAAGCCAAATGCTTGAAAGGTGATTACGAGGCTATCAGCTTCGTCAAATAGAGGCGAATAGAAGCCGAGTCGTGGTTGACGCGTCTTTGTCAGCGCAACGACTGCCCACGGATCGTAGTCAACAACTTCTAGGGATCGCGTGCCATCAATGTAGTCAATAAGTACGACTTCGTCTAAAAATAACGCACGTAACAGTTCAAGTTTAACCTGGAGTAATAACTAGCAAGTGTTCGTCGATGGAGTTAGCATCTTGAACATGCAACGAATTTCGATTTCGAAGAATCGTCAGGGAGCTTCCTATTGTGGCGTGCCGTCCATCGGAGCACAAACGATTCACATATGCACAGTGAATCGTGTCAATTGGAAAGTGTAGCCTGTGAAAAAATTTTGTCGTTGAAAAGTAACGTTTAGAATACGTAAACAATGGTTCATCCATATTTTCATACACAACGAAGTCGTTTCCAAACAATGTTGCGTTCTTTGAAGGTTTAGGCAAGAAAAAATCTATGTAGTAAAAAGAAATTGGCGAGTTGGTCTTTTCCGGCATAATTTTTCGCGCCACGCCTGGCAGCCATGCTTTTAGGGCAAATGTAAAATGGCTTTTGAGATGAATTTCGTCAATGCGTTCAACTGAAAGTTCTGAAGAGCGCAAGTTGGTTTGACTAATTTCAATCCAACCTCTGAAATGACTTAGAAAGACGGATCCTTCAACACTTGCATACGCAGTTGGATCGCTCACAGAATCTGTCGAATCAAACAAAATCTCAGCGGGACCATTGAAAAAAATATCACTCCACTGAGTAAGATCAAAAACAACATTCGATGCATTGACTGTAAGAGTGAAGATTGTTGTATTGGGGAGGACTCCGTAAATCAGCCCGTAAGCTCGACCAGCAATGCGCCTCTAATACCAATCACATTATACATTCGGCATCTTCCAACCTTCCACAAACAGGACACGTTGGCACAAGATTGCGTCGGATTGGCAAAGCCCGAGCGGCTGTTCCCAGGAATGTAGATGTTGCTTCCAGTTCCCTCCAAGATCTCTGCATCCTCTTCGCTCCATGTATAACATTCGCAATCTTTAGAAAAACACATTTTTCGCGATGAAATGTCAACTTGTTGCTGCTAGGGTAAAAGACGGCCCTCCCCCTTCTTCCACGTCATCAGTTTGAAAACAGATCCGCACTTCGGAGGAAGCCACTCCCGTTTCGTCACTAATCAGTGAGATTTTTTGCGAGACTTGCCTTTGAAGCCGATGTCCATCCGCATAGATCTCGAAGATGTCGCCGGAAGCGAGTGTGGCATCAATAAGAATCGCGTATAGGAGACTTGATGCCTCAACGCGAATAATCCAGTGGCAATCCTTCAAAAATGAGTTTGGCGAAAAGAAAAACCTGATTGGGCAAATACGGATCCCTCGGGTCGCCAACAGAAAGAGGAAAAAAGACTTGCTCACCCATTTCCCATGTCAGCTGGTCACCGTCGAACAGTTTGTAGGCACACGATGTACCTGGATAGCCTGAAGATTTCGTTTCACGTTATGTTTGGAACACACGGGATTTTTCGTATGCAAAGAACCGCATGAAGACAGTGGCAGAGAAAAGTCCAGGCTCCGCCGCGTAAGTCACCCGGAGTGGATAGTTCTTGAGATCGCGTCCTTCGACATTAAACTCTTCAGCGTAATTAGGTTTTCTTGATTGAATATTAATTTTGAAAACCAGCTCAAAACGCCAACTCCAGATGGTTCAGAAGAGTGCCGTTATGCCAAACATCCAAACTGAAGCTCTCAACAGCGTCTTCACTTTTTGTCCAACGGCGATCCACTTGAAGATCTACACGTAATGAGTTGCCAGCCTTCAACCGAAATTCCCAAACACATAATGGTTGCTTGCGCTCATGCCTAGAGAGAATTTAGTCCAGTAAAAACCTCAAGCTTCTCTACGTTTCTCTCCCAGTTCGCGGAGTCAGCTGAGCTGAAACGATAAAGTCGTGAAACGGCTCTATGTATTGCTCTGAGCTCGATACATCAAAACAATCGGGCTGTTTGTCTAAACTCCCGATTCTCAGACTGATTGTGAAGAGCTTCAATCACCATATGTCCGTAAGATGAAGTGAAAGGCGTTATAAGGTCGAAAAAATGTGAGCGCCGTAGCCGACAACTCAACGGGGAGATCGTTTTGAAAGTGCCCGACATCGGAATCCTTTCGTGCCGGGTGAGTCAAGAACAAATATGGACCGCTAGAGTTTTTCATATACACGATTTTTGTGACCCACAGAGAGTAGGGCTCACCAGCCATCATGAGTAGCCCACCGAAGCTGCCCTCCACAAAGATGATGTCAATGAATTTTCTTGTTGACTTGAAAGAGAATTTTAGCACAATTTGCAAACACTAACAGTTATAGTCGCGTTACAACTGGAGCTGTTATCCAGGACGGCCTTGGGGTAATCTGGTGTGAAGAGATGAACCACAGGATTTTTTGTGAAATCAATCGTGATAACTCCATCACAAAGAACGTTAAAGCTTGTCGAAGAATGAAAGAAAAATGTGGCTAGTATACAATACAAAATGCGAATTTGCATAGTAATAATTACTTCCCTGCCAGCTCGTGAACGTTTCTCTTCACACCGATTATGTCAGCTTTGTCATCACCAGACAGGGCGTTTCAAAACAGCGCAATAAGTCCTTCGAATCCTGGATCACCGTCGATTTATTTCTTCATATGAGCAGGTTTACAGAGTGTTATGGATGTTTTTCACAATCTAGAGGTCAGGGAATTTAGGCGGTCATTGATGTTTCTATCACTATTACTGGTCCAGTAATGAATCAGCAATTCATCCAAGAAGTCCAAACTCCTGAACACGAGCTCAAACCGTGCAAGTTCTCCCTCAGGACCTTGCAGTGAAAGATATTTGGTGCCGGAGAGGACGTATGTCAGGCTGACGATATAATGTTCACAGCCTAGTCTGCTTACTTTTGGTCGAATTGCCATGTATTGGTTTGGCCATGCAAACGCACTTCAGTGTTACTCAAGTTTAAACGGAGAAAATGGAAATTCATTGCCATCCTCGTTTCCAACTTCACGAAGGGATTGAGGTGGCACGGACCGATGGCTTGAGACGACCAATAACCTTCCTCTTCTCTAGTGAGGCGTTGGATCGAAATCGCTGTTACACGTATCATACGCGTTCTGAAACATACTTTGCACGGTGATTAAGACGTCAATTCCCATTGAGGCGTACACAGTTAAGAGACCTGTGTTGACGTACATGAACGATTGGGCCGATTTAGGCTTGGCTAGGGGTTGGCATCTGCAAACATCGCGTCGCTTTTCAGAACTTTTACCGGTATTGAACTGCCATTGAGAATGCTATCGAAGCATCCATGTTGGGCTCGAGAATGTGAAAGCGACAATCCTCGCTTTCGTCTTCCTGAGTAAGTTTGCTTGTTTGTTTGTTTTGGTTTCGGAGGAGGTTAGTGCCTCTTCTCTGCGGAAACTCACATGTCGAGGGTAGAGTATGAAACCTTTTCGCTCGCTTGTACTTGGATCCTCAAGATTTTGAGCGAACGTCCGTTCTTCACCCTTGGACAAATGCACTGGGAAATAACGATCGACATAGACAACTGCGTATTCGATGGCGCGATCCAAGTCTAGTTCAAACCTCATTAAAAACTACCAACTATGCAATAAACAGTGATTATCAGTTTCTCTGTAGGATAAAATTTGAAATTTGATCGACAGTTCGTACGGTGTATAAAAATTTGATCTGCATGCGTTTGTCGGGGAGGGCCAGAGCCGCCGCAGTCGGGGTGGAGCTCGGATGCCGGAGAAGGGGGCAAGGGGCAAAGTTCAGCCAGCCATAAAGCCGCCGATGGCAAGGGCCAGGCTAGTGTATATAGAAAAGCACCGAACCTCCAACAGCAATAAACAAGCGGCCAATGCAAGTCCATGTTTCCATCCTTTCTGATTTCACTAACGAGAATGAATTCGACGTAATACGGATTGTCAAAGGAAGATCGCCGAATCTTAAGAAGTGAATTCATTATTCGTAACTGTTTCTAAGAAGCAACTGCTTACTGTCCAAGATCATCGGTGCCAGGCACCTCGTAACTGCCATCAAGTAGATGAGACGACGTAAACGGTGGAAAGTGAATTTGGTTTACAAAAAATGCTTCGTTATCCGTGAGATCTCCCTGAAATAGCTGTTTCGAGAACACGTCGTCATCAGTCCAAAGCCTCAACGTCAGCTTTGTTTTGTGCCAGTCGAAAACGTAGGCGAACGTTGTGTTAACAACTTCTGAATGAGAAGTTGCCGTAGACACGAAACTACACAGACCAAAAGAGACGACATCATAGTATATGAAGAGAAGCTTATAGGCAACGCCGTCGTAAAACGTTGTCTTTGGTGATTGAAATTCGAAATGCAGGACATCGGTGACAAACTCGAGAGCGATAGAATTGATATCATACGGACAGGTGTTGATACATGCGTCGGCGTGAGTGGGAACAATTCTTAAATTTGCCGAAGTGACAAAACAAAGACAGCTTACCGAATGTTATTTCCAAATTCTGTCTTAAGGATCATGACATCATCGGGCAATACGTTGTAATAAATTACCGCCTCGAGGATTTTGGCTTCCGATTGATTCGCCTGCGTTCACTTTGCCTAAGTGATGAAACGCTCACGGAAAGACGATATTGAGCTCCTGGAAAATAGACGGCATCTTGCAGGACTGGCCAGCCCAGGTCACTGACAAACACGAATTCAATTTCCCCGCTCAGATTGATTGGTCTTTGTAGATCAACTAAAGATCAATTGCTAGGCCTTTTTGGGACCGAGTCATACGAAACGCATTAATAAGAAGCGAAGGACCGCCAAGAGTACCCTCTTCATCGGTTTCTAAATGAATTTCTAGAGTTTCTGCCGTGTTAAGGTAAGCCGTCAGTCGCCGAGTGACCCTAAATCGAGATATTCCCTTGTATGGAAAAAGCTACTTGAAGTTATTCAAAGAGCCACTTGAGATTTGCAGCAGATCCCCGTCCTCCATCTGAACGCTTAGAATTCGTAACACGAGCTTTGTAAATGGAAAACTAGTGCGCATGTTCCATGTGCAGTTCTAAATCAAACTAATTCAGGCCTCTCTTGAAGACAAGCCTGGTTTGGTAAAAGAGGCGCAGGCTCGATGACTCCAGAGGGAGTGAGCGGTAGAGCGACAAAGCCAGTCTGCGTCGTCAAGGGCACCTCGCCGGTAGGAAGCACATAGTCACACGTTTTATTGACTAAAACGACGTTTGTGACTCTATCGAATGCGCAAACGTGATTTCTCATAAATGCTGACAAACATCACAACTTTGATCGAAATGTGAGCTGCGTCAATAACAAGTGGTTCGCTGGTGAAGTCATATTCGAAGCGCAACAGACTTCGATTCTCCACTGGTGCTCGTCTGAAGCGTCTGATTGTGAGAACTCTTCGGCTGCCTAACAGAATTTGTAAAACGACCGAAGCGTGGGAAAAAGTTAAAATGGATCGAACGTCGAGACCGTTGGAAGCTAGCTCGATAACAACCTTGACAAATTCTTTCTTGGAATTTGTCTTGACGCGCCATTGACAGTTTGTAGTAGTCGAGTTTCTACAAAATATGTTAGCTACATATGCCATCCAGCTGACCCTTCAAGCACTCCAACAATTCGTCTCACGATGCTTCGCTCACGATCGAATATAATTTGCCGTGGTCCTAGACAGCGTTGATATGTTGAGGAATCTAAAACA
The DNA here is from genome assembly GCA_034700245.1 of Poikilolaimus oxycercus. Taxonomy (NCBI): domain Eukaryota; kingdom Metazoa; phylum Nematoda; class Chromadorea; order Rhabditida; family Rhabditidae; genus Poikilolaimus; species Poikilolaimus oxycercus. The sequence goes on from JAQIXL010001512.1 coordinate 14,290, forward strand.
ATCAGAAATGGCTCACGACCAACTGTGCACTATGACTTCAATGTCCCAGGCGGTCCACACAAATGACGCGATTTGAGTGTCGCTCACGCTGAAGAACAATTCCAAGACGTCGCAAGAGAACACGCTCAACGAAGTTCGCGCATCAGCGAGTTGCCTGAACATAACAACTTAGCCGAAACGTTTTTGTACAGGAGCCTCTTGATTGTCGAAGAGTTCTTGGTACACGTGACAACAGCTGGATACAAAGACTGCACTTCCACTAGACCCAAGACGATTTTTTCGGATATTGAATTTAGCTGAAAACGTACATTTTATTGATAGATGTTTGGAAGCACTTACAACCTGAATTCGAATGCTGCAATTCGAGCGATCCGCAAAGCCAGCATGTTGAGGAAAGGCAAGGCTGCGAATTCGAACAATTTCGCCTGCTGTTATGTCGTTCGATGAAATAGAAGAAGATGGGCATTGCAGTATTTGGGTCGCCCTCGATAGTGAACATATTGAGAGCAGGATAACGATCAATAACATTGAACGTTGTTTTTCCAACAAGAAACCAAACGATTGCGAGTCATCTGCCGACTGCGTTGCTCAAATCGCCATGAAGCCGCTTAGTGAGAAGGAAAACACCCGAGAAGCATTGGGATTGTGTGGGAAAGATCTTAAAAGGTCGACACAAATTCCCGAATCTTGACGGTCAACTAACTGAGAAGAAAGCCTCCCACTTGCGTTTCAGGTGTAAATGATAGGGGGTTAACTATGTAAATGATAGCCAACTAAAAATGTAAGAGTTGTCGAATGCATCGACTCTACAATGTTAGTTCGCTAATGAGCCTCGAACTCTAGACTTTGAATCACTTTTCTTCGAAGGTTTAAGCTTTCTGATGATTTGGCTCTCACAATCAGCCCTTGTGGACAATCGCATTTCTCGCTGAAGAATTTGTGAGAATGATCGAAGATCAACCGCATATCAGCCATGAAGTCTTTATTGCAGTGCTCTCACAATCAGTAGTAGCCACCATAGCCGCCTCGGTACCCGCCACGGTATCCATATCCATAGCGATAGCCACCGTTGTTGTTGTTGTTGTTGTTGTTATTCGAAGACCTGGTGGTCGTCGTCGGCGCTCGAGTTGTGGTTGGGGCCCTGGTCGTGGTCCTAGTGGTTCCTCCGTTGTTGTTGTAACCGCCATAGCGTCCTCCATAGCCGTAGTTGTTATAGCCATAGCCATATCGGCCACCATAGCGCCCTCCATAGCCATAGCCGCCGTTTCCACCGTTTCCGCCGTATTGGTAACGGTAGCCGGGTCCTGAAACTTATTGAGAAATTGAAAGAAAAGATTGACCTCCACCGCCGCCGCCGCCGCCGCCACCGCCTCCTCCACCGCCGCCGCCTCCGCCACCGCCTCCTCCTCCTCCTCCTCCACCACCACCACCACCGTAGCCACCGCAGCCGCATCCACAGTCCTCTCCATGAACGAGGCTGTCGTCTTCGGCAGTCACCAGCGAGTTGGCGTCTTGCTTCACGAGGCTATCATCGTTTTGCGTGACGAGCGGGGCCGGAATCGGCTGGACCAAGTCCGTGCAGAACACCAAGTAGGTGGCTGCGAAGAAGGCAGCGACGAAGGGTCGCATTGCCTGCAAAAGTGAATTAGTGATGAAGAGAGAAGAAAGCTGAAGTGGATTGAAGGTCTTGAAGACTGACTTTTATAGTGTTTTGTATTGGTTCAAGCAGCAGACGAGCCAGTAGGTAATGTTCAGTTCGTGCCGATTCAGTAATAAGGCTTCCGGGAGTTCGAGATCACGTGCTGGGCTTCGTTGAGAAAAACGAGGAGTAAACCGCAAAGGAGCCTGATCACGGCTGTGCACACAGTCAGCCCTCATTGTGGTTTCGCCAAGACGACCGTGAAGCGCCACGCCGCCGTTGAGTGCTGATTTTTGATTCCCATTCAAACGACAACTGCAAAAGAACTTCAGAATCAGCTTTTATCAGCACGTTCGTGTTTCTAGCGTTTAGCCCTCCTGAAAATTTCTACTTTAAAGACGCATAGCCGCTTGGTACATCACCTAGTAATGATTCGGGTTACTTTTAGTGAAAAGAATTAACAAAGCAGCACTGCCCATGTTTGTAAACGGTAAAAGATTCGCAGTCGACAGGATTCGAACCTGTGCGGGCGAAGCCCAATTGATTTCTAGTCAATCTCCTTAACCACTCGGACACGACTGCGATGAGGGTTGAGTTGACCGGGTGACTTTTGATTTTGACCAGTGGTTAAACCAGGTCAGCGAAACGCCGGGTACGCCCTTCTGTTAATTGTAGATGACTTGTCGCAGGCCCGCCGTTCAATGCTAGCAACAATCTAGAGTGTTCAAGCCACAAACTTGAGAGTACAGTGAAGCCAAAAACAACAAGACAGCGGCGAAATGCAGTGTGGTCTACAAGAAGCGACTCTTTCTCAGCAATAATGGTTACAATACAGCCCGGTAAATCAATCAAGACAAAACGACAGGTCTTCAGACTGGATGGCATCCCAGAGAGCGAATTCTTGAGTTTTGACAATGGCCGAGTTTTCCGCCTCTCGGCAGATGTTCGCAGCGCTTCGCATCGTTTTCGCGTCAGCTCTGAAATCGTTGATGAAGCTTTCAACTTGGCTGCAAGGGTACTCAAACTTTGTTACTTTTTTCTCACTTTTTTTACTTTCTGCAAGGAAGGGAAAAGGGAATTTCTCCGTCCCTTCAATGCAACGCAACCAGGCCTGTGTTACCTGCGTTTTAACTCCAGGCAGACGTTTCTAATCCTGCGAAAGACTTGTAAGCCGTCCCTTCAAGACGACACCTCTAAATCTCAAGCAAAGTCGCATTGACGGCGTGTGGTGTTTGATGCCGGCCAACGCGCGAATATTTCTTTTTCTCGGTATCTTCCATGCGTTACAAAGTGCGAATGCTACAAGAATTCTGCAATGCCCTTCGGATTCGATTATTATCGACAACCATTCGCTGACGGAAATAGTCCGACTTCGTAGCATGAATTTTCCACAGCATGCAGGACTCCTCGCACTAGCCCAGTGCAACATAAGCATAGCAGTTGGCCACTTACTTTTTCGTCCCGCAATCCGTTTTAGCGTGCCACATCTGACCAGCAAATCGTATTAGCCCTCGTGGAAGTTCAATCGCTCTATCCCGCTTCCTACATTTGTACAAGCAGCAGTTCAGCCACGACGGAAGGACTGTTGTAAGGAATGTAGTAACTACTAGACGGCTGTAGAATGTTCTAGAAACTTCCAGAAGCTTTCCGAATCTTCCAGAGCAAAAGTCCCAA
>JAQIXL010001513.1:0-17598 GCA_034700245.1 Poikilolaimus oxycercus
CCATGAATGATCTTGAGGTGCTTCTTTGACGATTATTCTAGGGAAACAATGTGGATGTCAAAGTTTTCTAAGGGTTACTAGATACCGTACTAACGAAACTAACGGACTAAGGAAAGACCTTTAAAAGTCTCTTCCGACGCCCAAAAACTGATTTCACGTTTCATCAAGGTGCAAGCCGACTAACGATGTTCCTTCCTTCAAGCTGTTCTAAAATTCTCACGCTTACTAACCGATTAACGAAAGTTTTTTTGCTCTTCTAACGGTGTACCGCCTGACTCTTTCTGCCAAATGCCTAACCAAAGTTCTTCCTTTCAAGCCTTTCTATCAGCCTAAACGCTTGCTCTGTCTACAAACGGTCTAACGGCTATCCCGTCTTTCAAGTTCTTCTAATGGCCTAAAGGTTTCTTCTGCCTACTAACGGCCTAACGGCGGTCCCTCTATCAAGCCTTTCTATCGGTCCAAACGTTTGCTCTGCCTACTAACGGCCTAACGGCGGTCCCTCTTTCAAGCTCTTCTAACGGCCTAAAGGCTTGCTCTGTCTAGTAATGGTGGCTATATGTACCTTCAAAGCTCTCCTAACTTGCTTCTGACGACTAACAAACTAAAGAGTTCTTCTTTCTTTCGTCGTAAAGCCCCAACGTACGGCTCTACTTGTTTGAAATCTGGCTGATTAGCCCCGCCAGTGACTTCAGCAGGCTGCTACGATCATTAAAAAAGACGAGCAAAAAGATTGGTTGTCGGTGGGATGGAACCCTTCACTAAAAATTTTCGACACTTTTGGCTTAAAATCGTATTCTATTCAGTTGCTATACTTTCTTCAACATTTCATCGGGCAAGTATGGTATCATTAGAACCGGCATTAAAAGTTATACAAGTGTGTGAAGTTTCAGCCCGATCGGCCTTAACCTGTTCGAGAATCGATCATTAGAAAAAATGTCCCATTTCGGGTATTCATCGTCATAGTAATAAAGGATTCCTTGGATTCCGGCGTACGGATTGATTTTCTACTTTCGAAGAAAGGTCTGACATTAGCTTGAGTGTGTACTTGTGTAGGTGTACACGGCGTTGCGTGCGAACGAACATTGCCTTAGTGAATCAACAAGCGAACTGCACAGGCAGCTTGTGAAGGTTCTGTTGGATTGCCACTTATACGTTCTAGATTCTTACAATTCAGTCAATACTACCAGCATTCTTTGGGCTTGCCATTATTGATTATGCCCTGCTCCAATTTGGCATCACTCAAAACCCGTTCTTTGAGGAAGCACTTTTTCAGACAATGGGTTTTTTCTCTTGCGTTTTTATCTCTTGAAGGCATCACACCGGTCCTTTGGCCTCTCGTGACGATGTCACACTTCGGACCTTATCGTCGAGTCGTGGCCGGCTGGATGCGAAAATTTGACTGCGCGAGACACTCTAGCAGTGTGACACCGGCTTGGACATCCACGGCGGAACCCCCGCCGCTGCATCACGCTATCCATACATCCAGCGATATTCTTATGTGATACAGTCCGTCATCGTTTTTCTTTAGCCTGCTTTCGACAATGAATGCGTCGAAAACACCAGAATTCCATAAAAGGCTTAAACAATCCTGCAATTCGGCATATCACAGACTGCCGCTGCACTTGGCATCTCTTGAATTTGCAACGGGTTTTCAGGCCCTCCTAAGTCGCCCGAACTTCCTGATCCCTTACGCCCGCTGTTTGTTCCTAGACCGTCTCCGGAACGAGGAAAGCAGCTTCCACCGCTTATGGTGAAAACAAAGCGGCTCACATTTTCGTCAAGGCTCTGGATATAAGTGACGGTCTAGAAGCAACAAGTTCAAATAAAAGACGCCATACGACCTGGTTGTGGATATCTTCGATAGTAAGGCTCGCGTCATTGGCGATTGAGCAAATCGTAGCAATGGCTGCGCTCAAGCCGGAGGTGCCATCGATGAGGCTCGCTTGGTAGTTCGTCACGATGGCTGTCTGGTTTGCTTCGAACTCCATCACCAAAGCCTGCAGAGAAAGCAACATGCAGCCAGTATTAATGGCTGGTAGTTCGTCACAAAGAAAAGCCCTAACAAGCCTAATTGACAACGTTAGTTCACGCACGAATAAACACCGAACATGAAGCAATGTGGCCGCACCTGAACCTCGGATCCCTGCGCTGTGGCCCAGCTGTCAACTGCGCTTTTAATGGCGGCGATCTTCTGGTTGGATTTGTCCAGCGCGTTGAAGAAAGCGAAGAAAGACTCCGCAGCATTAGACGATAGATTGGCGAGGACGGGAAGAAGCCCGTCGAAAACGCTAATATATCCGGCGCCGTTCGGCCCATCTAGACTTCCTGGTGAACCATGTCCGCCTTGGCCGGGGAAGTCTTCTCCATTAACAATTACATCCCGTTGTCTTCCAAATTGGCCGTCGAAGCCTCCTTGAGCAGCAGAAAGCGTAACGACGACAAGAAGCCCATAAGCAGATATCCTTTCACTGAGCATTATAAACGACGATTGTCCTGCCATGAACTGTTTTATGCTGCGGAACACGATGTTGATCAGCTTACGAAACAGACAATGAGGGGCGTCGGGGGAAAAGAGTGAAACCAAAATTTAATGGTGAAATAATTAGATGTTGACAGCTCTGCTCGCGGCTAAAAAGTGCCTCACCAGTCGTCCCATCTTTAACTCTTCTTCGTAATGTTCTTGTCTTCCAGTTATTCTCTTCCAGACGTTTGTTCAAGAACCGTGGCTCTTGGACTAGCGACCAAACTTCGGGAACTACTATTTTGAGGTTTAGTACTCGCTCTTCTCTCTGGCCTCTAAATGGTCCGAACGCCATTATCATGTTTCGCTCAGCTGCGGCAGCGTCGTTTTCAACGACACTGCTTTAATTTCGAGAGTTTAATGCAGACTCAAAAGTGGCGAAACAGCAATCAATGTATGTAAAACGAAACGACATTCGAGAGCTCGATGATGGTACCTCGACTGATATTTTCAGCTCGCCTAGCGCTCAAATGCTTCGCAGTGGTATCAAACGGCTGATTGCACGCACCCCACACTCACTGAAAGATCTCGAACGCCAATTTCACAACGAGAACTATTGTAAGAGTGCAGGTAGCGCTGAAAAGGGACCAAGGTGTAAAGATACTAGGACGGCTGCAGCGAGTGCGACTGTTTGAAATTTTCCGGTGCTTCAATGTCAGCCAACAGAATCGCCAACGTCGAAGATGAAGGCAGAATCTTACCTTCTTACCTTGTTCTACCTTGTTAGGATTCTCTTATTTTGTCTTAAAGGAAACAGGTCGTGCAAGGAGGCAAAACAAAAAGCAAGGAGCGTTTATTCCGTTACTGCTTTTGTTAGTTTCTGAAGTGCGCGTGCACCTAAAACAGGGGCCATGATTCTCGCTTTGGTCGCATCATTGAGCACATTTTGGCTATTGTGCGCTACGCCAAGTCACAACTGAAGATCAAACCGTCTCAGTGCAGTAGAAAAAGACGAAAATAGGCCTGAACGGGTGTTTATTGCATGCTGCTCTTGAAGTCGTCAATTGAATTGCCAATGAGATGTTGTCGCCATGTTGCCTACCCGGAGGTTCTGGGATTAAGCGACGGTCGTGATGTATTTTCATCTTATAGACAGTCCCCGAACTACCTATTTCTCTATTCATTTAGCAAAAATTTCTGGCAATTCCTTTATTTCAGTGAAGCAGTTCTAACGTCCAATTTGTGTGTCTAGCGTCCTGTTGTGAGTCTTCCTTACCAGCCATTGTTACCGAAGCTAAAATGGATTGTGCTCATGACAAATATCTTCTCACTGTGTTCTCCAGTTTTGAGTGCAATAGTCTTCGTGCACCAATCATGGAAGAAGCACATTAGTTTGTACTGCGCAACAATCAATCGATATTTTTTTGTTTTCGCCCCGATTATCTTCTGTAGGGTGATCTCATCCTTGTCAGCTAACAAAATCGCCCTTTTTCAATCGACCCCTGCGATCAGGGAACGCGGAGAGTTTTTTCAGCGCACCACTTTGACGCGATTCGCCAAACTACAACGATCTCGACCAAGCCATATGAAAAGGACAACTTTAAACTACACGCAGCAGAAATCCCGACCAACAGTAGAACCTTTTGCCATCTTGCCCCAGTTCAACGCGTTGATCGTAGGATGTCCAAAGCTACATAAGCGATCCATCGAGAAGAATTGATTGCTAAGAGGAACACCAGTGAGGGACCAACAAACACAAAAACGCTTCCAACGAACGTTTGTGATTCATCCAGCTATTATTTTTTGGAGTTGGAAAAGCTTGGTCTCCGCAAAGTTTTGCTGCAGCAAACAAATTTTATTTTGTGATAAGAACTCACATTCAGATCAAATTCTGAGAGGAACCGGTCATTATCGGGAGGCAGGTTGTCCGAGGTAGAACGATGCCACTTGGCCGGTGAACAGCAACACACCAATCAAGGACATTGCGGCCAGCTTGAGATCTCCTCGAACCAGTACATAAGACAACCAGAGCGCTATTCTTTAAAGGGCGAACGTTCAGTTTAACGAACAGCTCACGTAATAAGACTTATGAGGAACAGGAACGGCGACTTATCATTCGTGCTCCCACGGCGGTAGACCAGCACAAAAATCTCGCTGCAAGCATACTGTTGACTGGCTTGGACTTACATGGCAGTCAGAAGTAGATAACATGTGACGGCGAAAGTCGCAGCAGAGAGGATTTGAAGTAATACGTCCGTGAAGGACATTTCGTACAAGCGAAACTCACAGACCAGTAAGTGCAAATGTCGATAGGATGTGAGGGCAGGCGGTGCGCGGCACAAAGAAAGTGCGTTGCACCGAAGAGACAAACACAGCAGAGAAGACACGTTGCCCCCTTGAGATAAATGAGCTCATCGAGGTGGGATGGCTTGTCACTGAAGCGGCAAGTAAACCAGCTGTTTTTAACACCGACTTGCACTGACTCGCAAGCTGACACATTGACCCAGCCACTGCTGATTTCCTGGACCATTTTTTCCCGCCAGTATTCATTCACCTTCTTGTCTCTCGGCCGAGTTAAAATTTGACCATGGGAATACCTATTGTCACTCTCGCAGTGACGCCTTTGGACAGTCGCAAAAGGTGTGTTGGTTGTGCTTTTGACTTTAGCCGCTTTTGATAGAGGAACACATCTTCAATCAACACTCTCAAATCCCCGCAGCTACATTTGCTTTTGAATACGTCCCTCTCGCCGTTGCGCTAGTCCGTGAGTGTTCTCGCAGCGTGCTTTCTCTAGAATGCCCGTTCGAGATCTCTCGGTGCGAGTGGGTACACGCAATTCGTCATTTTGGATGTTCTGAGGAGGATTCTTCGCTTCTAGTGCTGTCTACACCAAAGCTCACAGAGACATGCTTGACTGCGAAGAAGACAAGAAAGAAAGAGGCCAAGCGTGACAGACGGTCGGTAGGCGATTCTTGAAGCTCCATTGTGAAGTTGTCATAGGAATTGCCACTGTGTCATATTTCTCAAATTCCCAACTTGGTAAGGTCTTCTCATTCAGCTTTTTGACAAGCCACTTCACCGCTTTTTGGGATGTGATTACTTCTTTGTCATCTGAAAGCCTGTTTAGATCACTGATTAACTGCGAAACCATGTCTCTTCGGTTGTAATGGTGAACTCTCGGTGGTCGCCTGAACGAGCGGTTTTCTAGTGACGTAGATCTTGTAGGCTTGCGTCTTTGAAATGCCGAAATGGATCCTGAGAGCTTCGAACGATGGTCTTCTGCCGGTAGGTAGATATCTGAGGAAAATAGCAACGTAACGAAAAACTTCGCCAGTGCGAAAAGTCGATTCTTCTCCTCGTCGGTTAGGTGTTTAACACGATGGCACTTTTTCCGTGGTGTAAGGTGTGGCTAAAACGTTTTAGGCACGACACGCGCAATGCTTTTGGTTTGCAGGTACCTGAGATGTCGAAGACTCTGTTTCATGTGCCGATGCTGTCTGCGCCTGCTCGTTTCGCAGTTGTCGAAGTTCATCGCATTGCCTCATGATTCTGTACACGGTGTTTGTCGAGATGTTGAAGGCTGCTGCCACGTGCTTGGTCACAGGAAAGTTACCGTTAGTGCCACGCCTGACACAACTTTTTGTGAAGCATAATGGGACTTACGTCTCCATTGCGCTAAAAATTAGTAATTTCTCCGATTGTGAGAGCACACGACGTCGGCGACCGGTTGATAATGTTGGATATCTCATTATAGACGCGACGGTTGAGGGCTTGACAGAGTCAGAGAAGTGACTATAGGGTGGAAGAGAGATCATTTGGACAACATACTCTACTACTAGTACTGCCGATTCGTGCGGCCCTTCCCCTTTTAAATGTCTGTCAAGCCGCCCCTCCCCTTTCGATCGTAAAATAACAAGCGTGTTTCATGCATACGCTTGTGCCCCTTCCCTCACCCACATAACAAACATCCCCCCACGGCGGCCTTGCGTGAAAACGGCGTTTACTGCAAGTTGAAAAGAGAGTCTTAAATCTTACGCCTTCGAAGGCATTTTGCATACAAAATTTCTGAAGGTGCAAGTGCACTCCCAATTCATCCAGTCTTGAAAGCCGTACGGAGTGTCGTGAGAAGCATCGGTGAACATCGCTGAGCAGACACGCTGAGCCAAAAGGATTTGCTCTACAAGAGATCTCACTTTGACAACGGCGCTCGGATAGCCGGGGTGCCACTTGGTATAGTTCACCGGACTACCGTCACTCCATTCCCAATGTCCGGGTGTTGGCGAGCGCAAGCCGATCAACGTCGTGTCGTACCCCCAATTCACTGTAAGCGTCGTGCCGGCAATGGCTGTAATGTTAATCTCAAAGCAGGCTGTAGCTCACAAACGATAAAGGCTGCTTCGTCATCACTATGGATTGAGGTCAAATGGGCGCCGCGCGAAACACAGAAGGCTTCAGCGCCGTCCCATGTTGACTGAAAGTAGACCTAAATCGCTGTCGTACAAAAAATAAATATCTCAAAGAGTTCAAACCTTGTAGCAGCTATTTGTCTGCACAAAGTAAGTCCATTCTGATGGGCACTTCAAGGTTGCATTTGAAGTCGGCTGACAAGTCGGACTTTGCGGCACTTCACACACAAACGGCTTGTCAATGAAACAATTCGCGCTTATCCACTTGTTGCTCTGTACATGAATCGATATGCAGTCGCAGCCGTCATGACCAACAGGATGCCCTAAATCCCGGTATTCAAGAGAAATAAAAGATCACCGTCGTCCCAGTTGCTATAATTTAACGACGAACCATTAGTCCATTTCCAGTGCCCAGAGTTCACAATGTCATTGCCTCCAACCCAAAATGCATCGGCGTTACCAAAGTGATCAATGGCGCCCTCTAAAAAGTACTATATGAAATTTTTCAGAATGAACGGACTCACGTATAAGGACCGCGTTCTCGATGCCATTCAAAACAGAAGTCAAATGTCCGGCGAGTGTCGCGCATGTCTGCTCGGCATTTAGAAAAGTGTCCGGAGACTTGATGAAATCGTAGCATTTCTTGACTTGATAGTTGTACACGGCGCTGCCTGAGCAACTTCCAGTACTTGAGGCAGCCGTGACACACAGAATGAAGAAGAGAATATAATTACGGTAGGAAGAAAGCATATGAGCTCGACGCTAGTAGTGGTTGACGACTTACCAAAGGAGCTTCCTCAAGCTAAAAAATCCCTCTCATCACATCGGCTCAACTCTGACAAACAATCCGTGCCATAGGCGCAATCACAATTTGTTCTTCAAAGACGGTCGCGTTCGGTTAGCTTAGCGAGAACAGATAGAAGTAGCCGAGGCCGAGGCCACTTAGAAACCAGTCTTTGACCAAAATCGAGCATACGGCTCGTTTTCGACTTCACCAGCTCCAGAATTTCAGCTGAAACTTAAAAATACCCTCAAAACCGAATTTAAGTCTTTCGTTGCGCAATACAGTAAGCAGTGATTTATTTATTTTTTGGAAGGCAAAACTTTACAAAAAAACGAGCGGAGAATGGTGTTTACTAGTGAAGACCAGTGGAGGCGGACATCTTCGTTGTCAAACGTGCGTCTAGTGGTTGAGGTTGAGCTTTTTGCAATGGCTTCTGTGTTCGCTCATACTGCGCTCTCAACCAGACATGACAGAAGGCCGGCGGGTCGTTTTTGGCGTTCACTAAGACAGGCGTGTGGTCTGGACAGAAGCCGAGGTTGGTAATGACACCCTCAGAGGCGTCTTTTGAGATCTTCGGAGGCTGAATCGAAAGGCTGAAGCCAGCCCGCTAAAAGCATGCATTATTATTCATCATGAAATCCAAGGCTTGAAGTTATGTTCATCATTCAGCTTCTCGTGCCTTGATATTTTTGGACGAGACCATTTTGAACAAAAATAAACCTGCGTTGAGGAGACAATCCGTTGAGCGGACGCTTCCGCCAACTTTGAGAACATCTTGAGTGTGAAGGGATAATTAGCGGTCAAAGCTGAAAATGTTCGCGGATTCTGTTGATTGTCTCGTATCTCGACACGGCTCGCTGCGAGAAAAACGATTAAAACTCAAGCCCCGTGATTCAAATGGACATTATGGTAAGGTGCAAGCTGTAAAACTCGGGATGTGAAAAAGGACCAAGAAAAGACAACGAAGAAGAAAGCGGGCGTCTCCGTTATATAGTCCCCTGATCGGTCATGCTTGATTGCGACTCGAACCCCGCCTTCTGAAGCTCGTCGAGAAAAAATACGAGAGACCAGGCCGGAACCTAACTGCTCGCCTCGCTCTGTTCACATCAACAAACATTTGGTCGAAATTCAAACTTTGCGTGGCCTCGTACGTCCCATTGCACCCTGCTGATGAGTCACTAGTGATGCCAGTGGTCACCAGCAACTTTCTTCAGAGGCCTCCCAGGGTAACTTTGCAAGAATGTCAAGCTCGGTAATTACCAAAATTGTTGCACAAGTCCGTCCATGTTTACGGCATGTGGTGTTTCATTTGTCTTGTATGTCTGTTTGGTTTCCTCTCGCCACAAAGGTCGCGAACGCGAATTTCTAGACTGGTTGAAAGGAAGGCGGGAGGACTGCCTTCAGGAGGGCAGACAGCGTGAAAACGAATCACATCCACTGTGAATATCATGATTGTTCTAGTTCCCGACCTGTTTCATTTCAATGTTTCTCGGAAATGATCGAAGCACAAATCCGTCCTCGTCCTCAAGCACCTTACGCAATCGGTCAAAGCGCTGTCGTATTTGCGTGCAGTTGTTTATTATTTCTCTCTGCGCAATTTGCACAAATAATCAAAGCACAGTCTCTTGAGTCTTTGTCGTGTCGGATATCTCGTCCACTTCTTCCATAATCTTGATGCCCTTAGCGTGATACCTGAAATGTTCTGTGTTTTCTTTTTGTGCTTACCAAACGAAAATATCTGCGATCAGCGAGACAAACCGTAAAGCCGCAAAGACAAAGTGAATTCTGAACAAGCTCTCCTAGTTTTCAAATGGATACGCCAAACATTAATCGAAGTTTGTCAGCGTCATAGATTTGACAGTCGCCGGTCTTGCCCTCACCGCAAGAGGAAGACCAGAGGAGGCAAGTGCCGTCGATGATGGTTCCCCAAAGCACCGGCGAGGGAAGGGTGGCTGAAAGCGCCAGGATGGGGAAAAATGTTAACTGTGAGCTTTGCCGCAAAGATGACTCACCGAAAAGACTGACGACAAATCCCTTGAAGCCGAGCGAAACGCTGCGGTGCTCGGCTGGCACTGATCTGCGACGCATTGCTTATTAGAGGAACCGACCTCAAAACAAGAAGCAGTGAAGGTATCAAGCCGAAACCGCCGGCGATTCCCATGAGAATGACCACGACGAAGTAAACCTGAAACGATGAGTTCAATTCCTGAAGATCTGAAACGTTGCAGAGAACAAGCGGATGCGACGAAACTTACATAGAACATATCTTTGCAGTGGCTCTCATCACAAAAATCTCTGCTCACAACGCCGTCCGTGGAGTTTGCACACGCACAGTTTTCAAAGATCGGCGGAACGAATCCCATTGAGCCTAGAGATGAATCTCACAGTCGTAGATTTCTCATCGCCTTCTGATCGAATGCTGAATGTGTGGAAGGTGGGACATCCGGCATGGCAAGGTGAGTAGAAGGCCACACCGTCTTGATTGCATACAGGATAAAGGGGCGAGCTGCCATTAGTGCAGCGACAATTCGAATTGCAAGTCGTTGAGAAGGGTGTCGGACCACTGAAAAGATTCGTCAACTAAACGTTTCATCATGACCAGTCTCTCGGTGAAGCATCCAAATTTCAAGTTCACAGTCATTTGTAACTTACTCAATTTCTGCGCCGAGTCGCGTCAGAACGCTCTGGCAGCCTACAAAAGCGTTGACGACCGAGAATGAGGCGACGAGGAAAGAGGTTATGACGATGCTCATAGCGGCTCGACGACCCTGAGGCACATTCTCGGTACTGTAGACGACAACGCACCTCGAGTTTCCAATACCGCATTGCGAGACTACCTGATACCGTGCCGATGAGGAATCCAAGAGCCGTGCTCAGTGCTAAATTTGCCTTTCCTGAAGGCAGTTTTATTGTAACCTGTGAAGTTCTGGATCGTGTGCTGGGGAACACCAAACTGAATTTGGAGATACTTGGCCGAGAAAATGGCGAATCCCTGAATATTTTGACTTTTAAATTTCCAGATTAGAAACTTTGATGGCCAGCATGTCGATGACTCTTCCAGTCAAGGAGAAAATGTAGACTGGTGTACGAAGAAGAATCCCAGCAGTTTGGACGATATCTGAATTAATGCATAAGTACTCAGACAATGAAAGTTATCGTCATTTGTAGATAAGGGTCACTTCGGAAGTCATTTCCGATCTCCGCTCATTTTAGTTATCGTCGTTCGGAGTTAGGTCGAAATGCACTAAAAATCGGATATGTTTCAAGTTTTCTATAAATGCAATCTCCGAGTTATCTCCTAATCCGCCGAACTCCGAACGACGATAACTAAAATGAGCGGAGATCGAAAATGACTTCCGAAGTGGCTCTTATCTCCGAATGACGATAACTTTCATTGTCTGAGTAGTAAGACCGAATAAAATATTTCACCAATCACGTGCTTCCTTGCCGTATTCGGCATTACGGGCTTTCCATCGGCGTCCTTCGAAATGTGTCGATCGATCAAAGCAAGGGATCGGCTTTTCTCCGATTGCTTCTGAGCTGAAGTTCATTTTTGGAGATGACTCACCTCTGTGGACTTTGCCAAACAGTCCGCAGTACCAAAGAGTACCAGACTAGGGACAAATAAAACCACGCCGAAAATGATGAACCCGAGCCACCAGCAACCGATCCAGGTCGGATCGCGAGGTTGAAGGCCCTCGGGAGCTGCAAACGACAGTTTAAATTTTGGGGAACACACGATTGAAGGTGGTGTAGATCTTGTTTAGCTGAGCGCCGACGAGGAGTCCGGCGAAGGGTCCAGCGAGCCGCATAAAGATCATTCCGGCTGTGGGAAAGAAGAGCTATTCATGGTTATTCTTTTCATGAAAGTCGAATAACTAGGATTTTGAGATTCGTTGATTTTTGGCTGCATCAGCGACCTTTTCCCATGCTCCATTTTTGAACCAAAAAAGTCGTGTGGGAGAATCGACTTTCCAGTGAAAAATGCACCTGGATCACGCACCGAAATAAATGGGCAGGTTTTGCTTTCTGACGTTATCGTCGACGAGAGGAAGGCCGAGCGAGAATGGGACGGTTCGCCCAACGCCGAGGACGAGAAGACCTGCACAGCACAACAATTGAACAATGACGTCTCAGTAAAGAGGAAATACCCGTAAAGATCATAATAAACGGCCCATGAGCGTCACCAGTGCGCGCGCACTTCAAGTCGTTCGCCTGCAATGGATAGTTGAGACCGGAAAACAGTAGAAGTGGACGGAGTTAAGCATTCTCAAAACTAACATCTTCTCTTAACAGATTTGCAGTTCGATTGCAAAATGCGAAAGGGTAGGTGACGAGACGTTTAAAATGCCTCGCTCTATTGAATGTCACTGGGTTGGCTTCACGCAGCGTCTCCTGAACTTCGGTGTTCACACTCCCCTCTGCGTCCCCTAACCGCCAACTTCAAGCAGAAGTCGGTCTCGAGTGTGTGATTACGCACACAGAAGTTTGCATATTCCTCGAGATTCGAGACTCCAGCTCGAAGCCCATCTGGCTAAAAAAAGTTCCGTATTGTTCAGCTAAGTTACAGGTTCAATAAGCCGCGTGCGTACGACGCTAGTGGCGTTGTCCGCTATCAAATCCGAGGCAGCTAACAATCTTCAAAGGATCGCCAATTCAACTATCCGATGCTGTCTCAACCTCAGCTCGATGGTTTCCGTAAAATTCAAGACCCCCATAGGGAAAAGAAAGTTCGACGACGCAATGAGGCCATTTGCGACCGCGATGATCATACAACCACCGCCAAACCATCGTGCTCGATTGCCCTAAATTTTTCAGTTTTTGTTTTGAATGAAAGGCCTAACCTTTCCACCAAAGTAGCTAGTAAAGAAAACCGTCGGAATGTAGGCGAATTCGTTTGCTGATACCATCAATCCCGAGAGGCCTGATGGGATTTGAAATTGACGCTCAATAAACACGACGACCCTGAATGTTTCATGCGAATGGTTAAAATAAAAAAGCCATTCTGCTACGGAAAAATTTTCTAATCGAGAACATTCGAGCATAAAGCCTCACGTTTTTAGATAGGATCCGCCGATCGATTCGAGAAAGTAAACCAAGCCGAAGAGAACAAAGAATACCGTCTAAACATCGCAGGTGAAGTTTTTTCATATTGTCTGAGAAAATGGCGAACATCAAAAAACTACTACTTGACTAAAAATCAACCTTGGCGTCCATGACTTTGGCGTCCGAAGAGTGAATGAAGAATATTCACACAGAGTGAAAAGGAATTTAGTCGATTTCTTCCAAGGGCTCGTCGGATGTGTCCGCCGAAAGCTAGGCGAGGGACGAGTTTGTGGCGGCGACCAGAACAAGCGTCTGAAGGTCTCACTGAGGCGTGACGGTTAACGTTTTTTTCCTGCTGACGCGACAACAATCAGACGCGCGACTTTTGGAGGCCCATGTCTCGCATTGACACAGCGCGAGCCTTTTCGTACAATATTGTTTCCAGAGGAAGACTCAGAAATCTCCCTAACGCTATAAGAGATGTCAATTAGAAAAATATTGAAGCCAAATTAAAAGACGGGAAAAGGATTTAAAACAAGAAAAACGCAAAAAATGTTAAATGAAGAAATCTTCTGCGAAACTCATTCTTTGATGTTCACTGCGCGGGAATGAAGGGGTCCAAATCTTGACTCACTTTTAACCGCGCAGAGAGGAGTCATTTTGGCTGTAGTCTCCCCCAAACATCACGAACACAATTGGGCAGTTAGGGTTAGGGACGTCGCCGAGAACTTGATGAATGGCCGTCATGCGCTGTCCACAGCGTCTTCAAAACAACGAACGCATGCGTTTGGTTGGAACTTTCCCAAATAATTTGCCACTTCAAAAGCCTTCGGTAGTTGCGAATAGTACAATAATTGTGCGTAAGGGATTTTGTTTTTAAGACGTGCAAATATAATCGTCTTCGGAGGCGATTTGGAGTAACAGGCACTACACATCCCAGGAAATTAATATTCAATGGTCTTCCGGACGAAGGCTCGCTTCTTTGCGTACTTGCAGCCTGCGCGGTCGCCCAGCTCGTCCATCGCCGCGAGTACCTCGTCCAGCATCTCCTTCGTGTGCGCCGCTGATACACAAAAGCGAACGCGCGCCTCGGTCATGGCTGTCGCTGGGAAGGACACCACAACCACGGCGATGTTTCTCGCCAGCATCTCACGTCCGTAAAAACTGTGGGATCCTTCTTGTTGTTCTTACTCACCCGCATTTGGTGGGAAAGTAGATGAGCAGCGGTACGACAGGCGAGTCATCGCTGCCGTAGATGATATAGCCCTGCTGCTTGAGACGACGGCGAAAGTACTTCGAGTTGCGGGCGAGTCGCTCGATTCGGGCGCGACCTGAAAGGTGCTCCAAAACAAAGGATCTACCTTCGTCAGTGCCGTCTCGGCCCATAATAATGGTCATGGACGAGATGATCTGTTCGACGATCGGCGGTGACATCGCTGATGCATAGAAGCTCGCGGGCGTGGACACGCGCAGATGTGAGATAAGACGATGCGAGCCGGCAATGTAGCCGCCGGCTGAACCGAAGCTTTTCGTAAACGTTCCCATAAGGACGTCGACGTCCTTCGGGTCGCAGTCCCAGTACTCGACCACACCTCGACCCGTGGCTCCCATTGCTCCTGAATTCGGTTGAAGTGACTAATGCAAGCAGGTACCGATGCTATGCGCCTCATCAAGATAGAGATAGGCCCCGTATTTCTTCTTGAGAGCTATGATGGCGGAAAGGTTGGTGATCGATCCCTCCATTGAATAGACTCCCTCGACGACGATGAGGATCTTGCGATAAGGACGGTTGGTGAGACGATCACCATAGGCAATTGCGTCCCGCATGATATTCTCCAGGGAGTTCATGTCTATAGTGATTGAAAGTGGAGATGGAGAGTGTAACCATTATGTTTGAAGACCTTGACGGCGGCGCCCGAGAGCCGGCGGCCGAGTATGAGCGAGACGTGATTGTGTTGATCGCTGATGATCAGAGAATGCTTGTCGACGAGACAGGATGCGTTCATGGAGTTGGTGGCAAAGCCCATCGGAAAGCAGATCGCATCCTCCACTCCCAGAAACTCGGCCACAAGACGCTCAAGACGCGCCTGGATGTCCCGACGTCCTGCAACCATTTTTTAAACTCCCAACAACTCCTAGGGCATGCCCGCACGTAACAACAAAGTGTCAGACTGTCGAAATAGAATCGTCAAGCACGTACCACCCTCGTGGATGGTGCTGCATGAGGCAAGACCGAGCTCGTCTACTGAGCGAGCCGAGTTCCGGGCACAAACACCGTCATTCTCGGCGAAGCCCAGGTAGTTGTAAGAAGACATGTTGATGGCCCTGATGGTGACGCCAGTGAGTCTGCAATTTTTGTTTGTATTGTAATTCCATTTGACGAGCTTAGAGAGGTTATGCCTGCCCTCTCTGACCTCACGCTAACCTGAAGCTCCACCAATGGTCATAGCTCGCCCGCTCGCAGACTGTCACTCTGGCTCCTGGCGCCGAGCAAATGGGACGTTCGAAGACGTCGCGAATCTGACTGTATAGATGACGTTTGTAGATCGCTTCGAAATCACTGTAAAGTGGCGCGAAATTCTGCATTCGGAGATCAGCGGACTGAGAAGATTGAACCTTCAACTCCACTCGCTCTTGTACTTCTGGACTCTTCTTTTGAAGGCCAAAACGCTCGAGAAAGTCACGAAAATATCCAATTAAGACAATCAGGATCCACGACAAGTAGACTTGCAAAGTCGTTATTCGATCGATCTTAAAATGCGTTCAAGGACTCGGTCTCTCACTTTGGGGAACTCATTCTGGGATCGGACGCCCTGGCTGCCGCTGTCATTCGCGTCAACAGCCATTGTTCTAATGACAGGAACCTTCAAGCGGAGACTGCCTAGTATGAGATACTCACTGAGTGTTGCGTCTTCTTCACCGTCGACTCGTCTTCGCTGTCGGATGCTTTTGTGCACGCGCACTCGCGCATCTCTGTGCGCTCTGTGCGTAGTCTGCAAGAGAAGAGTCACTATGTACACAACGGGAATGCAGGGATGCAGTGGGAATAAGAGAGGGTCCCCATTGGGTGGGGGGTCCCCATTGTGAGGCAGTTGACAACAATAACTCACATACTATGAGCTCTGGAGCCATGGGAACAGCAACCCCATAATTTTTCTCTCAAGCAATTGTTATTCGGTTCCGCGAAATAAACTTTTTCATTTTATGTCTGGGATCCGCAAACAAAGATACCAAAACGCAAAGCATACGTTTCGACCCCCCCCCCCCCTCTCACTCCTACTCGGCGTCCACGAAAAGTGCCAAATTTGCTCACTTGTTAGCGCACTCGACAAGGAGTTCCGGTAGCTCAGGCACCATCTTCTCCGTGGCAACCGCCACTTCCTTGCGGCCGGTGACGCGGGAGCGAAGGCGGTGAAAAATGCGCAACACACTCAAAGGGAAGCGTCTCTCCTCGGCCATATCCAGGGGCGACTCGCTCATTTTCAAGCGCTCCTCGTCACGAATAGAACCAGATGAGAAATGTGACTAGAGACCAATTACAAACGAATTGCCAATTAAAAATAGTACTATCGGCATAGCGACAATCGCTCACATGACGGGCGCTCGACTTCCTGAGGAACTGCGAGGGAGACCTGATGGTGCTGAACAGAGAGCGCTAGAAGTGAGGCGGAGTGCTTCCTGGGCGCGAGTGCACGAGCACCTAGCAACGAGGCAAACAATGAAACGAGACGCGGAAAGCTAAAACACGTGGTTCGCGTATGGAAATAAGCATCTGAGTATCTTAACCACCATGTTGCACACGAAAATTTGAGTCCAATGCTTGGCTGTTGTATCTCGGCTCTTTGCCAAGGGCATTCCAGTTTTTTTGTTTTTGCCTGGTGCACGCCTCCTCGCTCAAAGATAGAAAAAACACCTGCCACATAATCTAGTGACAGGCTGTTTTGACCCCGCGCACAATTTCATCATTCGTTTTGATCCTCAAATTATTTCTCTTATGTACAACCTGTCTTCCTCGGTTTCCTTTTTTCTCGATGTTTCTCACCCCCTCTCTCCCACGTCTGTATCTTCCCCACAGCTGAGACGTTTTGGAGAGTGTCAACACTTATGTTGACGTTTGGTCCCCCTCTAGACCAGTGATGAACCATTTCTCGAGCACAAAATACGCCGTCTGTTGACGTACCTCGTGGCTTTTGCGTGTCACTTTAAGGATGGGTGGGTGTGGCCAAAGCAGAGCTTGTTGTTAAAGGGGAATTAAAAAGGGCAGTTTCTCATTTAAGCACAATCCGTTCAGTTTCCAAGCTGTCAACATTAGTTCGTTTGACATAGAGGAATTTCAAGCACTTTTTTAATTTGCGCGCAACCACACCGCTTGGTTTTTTATCAATTTGCACGATTCCAAATATTTATTTGAGGACATCCGGATTTACAGAACAAATAAGATATTTAAAAATGCTTAGTGGAGGAAATATTGAACGGTTAGATCACGGAGTCAATGAGTAAGTCGCTCTCCGGAATGGAGTCGATGTCGGCGACTTCGAGATTGTTCTTTTGTTCTTGCTCCTTTTGCGGCGGCGTCGCCTTTGTAGGGAGGCCATCGGAAGATTGGAGAGACTCCTTAACACCCGATGTGCCCAGAAGCCAAAACGTCTCGAGCACTCCTTTGCCCTAGACAATCATTAGAATTTTGAAAAGGGAAGCCAAGGCACCTTGATAATGACCTCTCCACGGCTCTCTGTTCGAAAGCCGCCTAAAATGCGAGTGAGGAGGAAGTTCGCCTCGGCTGAAAGGTGAATGTGCATGGCTGAAATTTTTGTTGAATGGAGGATGGAGAAGCAAAAACCCTTTCCGTTGCTTTCCATTCGCGAAGCGGTGTTCACGGTGTCACCGAAGAGACAATAGCG
>JAQIXL010001514.1:0-17595 GCA_034700245.1 Poikilolaimus oxycercus
GAATGAGCTAAAGATGTCTGGGGTTTCGGCTTAAAACCTTCTGCAGCCAGGGCCCGTCAGGGCCCACCAGCCGAAAATCGACGTTTGTAGCGGTGACCTACGTGGTAGATCAAAGCTCGTATGCCTCCGAACGTCCTTCTCATGGCTTATTGCCGACTGTAATGACCAAAACTGACTTGGAACTGAACTTCTTTTCATCCAGAGTCAACAGCCATGCCTCCGACCCAAAGTGCGGAAGGGTCGGTCAAAATTGCCCCATGGCGGAAGGGTCGGGCCCACCACTGACCGGGGTCGTTTAACCACTGCGTTGGATTATACGGTCCGCAGAAGATGGCGACGGCAAAGAAAGGTGCATACATTCTGTACTGAAAAAAAGAAGTGTCGTTACGAGGCTGGGTATTTGACGCGCATTTGACCGTAAGCTGGTGAGGGAACGAAGGGCGGCATTAGGAGCACCAAGCCTAACGCCAGCTAACATGACAAAGAAGGACATAATATTTCACAAGTGAGAGGGTAAGGTAGGGTATGGTTGTTGGAGAGGAAATCGTGTTGGAGTGAGAGAAAGGCTGTTGTTATTAGCAGCCCGTGGCTTTTGGATAAAAAACGACACCTGCAGAGCCATTCCAGGTCGAAGGTTGTAATTGTTTGTGATGACCAGAACACGTTGAAGATTTTGATGAAAGGGCGGAAAAGTGAGAAGATCTTCGGCCAAATGTTTCGATGACGGATAGCCATTCTGGGAAATGCTCGCGCCGGCTTTCTGAAAAGAGAATGACAAGAGATTTTGAGAGAATGCCTTCGAGACCTGACACCACTCATCCAGTTCGCTGTAGGCTTTCAAGGCTTTTTCGGCTCTTTGAATTGGCTTAAAGAATGAATTTTTTTTTGTTTCTAATAGAGAACTTACCGCTTTAAGAGTAGAACTTGGAAGATCCATCTCGAAGTGAAGGCGAACACGATGACAAATCGGGTTTTTGTCCGTCGATTTGCCCACTGCGTATTCGTCGTCGTCATTCTGTCTCACCTTTGGAAAGACATAGCCGATCTTTTTCAAGTCGGAGATCCAGGCTCTGTGAATTAGTTATCGGAACAAATTCATACTTTACATAATCAACATCGTCTTGTTTCCAAAAGCCGTGTTTCTCGAAGAGTTGGGCCAGTTCAAGCATGCATTCTTCACAACTTCTCTTTTGACATTTCCACGTCGACAGCAATTCCACTAGCTCGTCTGCGTCCTTATATAAGTCTCTAAACAATGCTCTTTCTGCGTTCACGCACATCTCTTCTTCAAAGTCCTTCAAGTATGAATGGGCATTTCGAATCTGGATGGCGTTTGGAGGATAAAAAGCTACCGTATAACCACTCAAATGCAGGATCTAAAGACTGAATTTAGAGCAAGGAAGGTTTACAGCTTGAGCGAAGTAACTTCTCCAGATGTCGGTCACCCGAAACGTGGTGCTGACGGGCAACCACAAAGTGTGAAATGCCGAGCGATGAAAGAGGGTATTTTGAGAGTTCCACGGCGCGTACACACCTGACAATTTTGCTTTAGCTTGAGAAAGAAGGGCGCTTTACCTGACGCTAACGTAATCGGTGGAGTGTGCTTGTGGAAGCTTTGATTCAGACCCGTTTCTCTGTCAGCATTCAACAACCGAAAAATCGCATCGACGTCGGGGTCCTGGAAACAGTTTTGTCGCCTTGCTTGCAAATTACAAATGGTTTAACCTTGTGTACAAGACCTTGTTGGACGACAGATCTTTTCATTGTTCGACAGGTGAGCATTTGATCAGTTTTCAGGATGTTGTCCTGATAGGCATAAATTTAGAGAGCTTTTCTTCTCACATGAAAATGGCCTAGAGGGAAGCCTCGCGGCCACATTTCGTCATTGCCAAAGAATCGGTACGGATTGAAAAGTTGACATTGCAATTTTTGCTTTGCCATGCAATTTTCACTTGGATGATACCGTAATCCGCTGATCTCGTCCTCGTAATCGAATTGATCCAGGCCGCGATCTACACGTTTAATTGTGAAATGATCAAATGAAATAAAAAAAAAGTACCGTAAGGCTTGTTGTCGTCATCCGTGTCATAAATCCACTCGGCGCCATTTTGTATTGCGTACAGATATCCGATGTTCTTTCGCGTATAGCTTTTCCACGGAGTTCCGTTCGAAATGTGATAGCCTAGTTCTTTCTATCAGTTTGTTTGCGTTAGAATGAATATTACCTGCACTTCGACGCTCAAAAAATGAACACCGTCGAGAGCCCAATCGACGGGAGTCTTCGTGTCGCCAACAACTACCAAGGTCCATTCACTGATGTTTGCGAGTCTCTGAATTTTCCTTTTATCCGACGAGGGCAAGACACCTTCGTGATATCGGCTGAGCAACACTTACCTTGATGTCTTCAGTCGGAGACGCAACGCTTGTGACAACAATCCATTTCTTCGTTTGTTTTAGTGACGAATCTCTAAAAAGAAAACGTAGACGTTTTTTTTCTCATAAACTCACTTTCTTTTCGCAATCCAACTGGCATTTTTCGTTGCTATCAATTGAGTTGAAACTTCGTACGAACACCGGTAAGTAACGAGGAGAATGGATGAAATGGCAATAAAAACAAGAAATAGGGCACTGGAGCCTTTTGTAGATGCCCAGAATGAGATCATAAAATTTTGTTTTGCAAAATTGCAGCAAATTCTCAGCTAAATTAGCGACAGTAGAATATGCACAGAAGAGGTAACTGACAGAGACCTGAAGAGGTCGTGAAGAGCCAGAAATTCAGCGTCAGCACTTGCTCACGATTGAAAAGCCTTGTGAAGCGCATCAACGTCATGAGATCATTACGCTCAACAAAAATTCTCGACATCACAAACGGCACACATAGGGTGCTTTGTGTGAACGCATGCCTTTCACGTGAATGCAACAGTAAATTCAGCTTCGCCTCGTACACCGTAAAACAGTAATACAATAAAATTAATCAGCTGAAAATCTCTATTCAGTGCTTCGTTCGCTGAAACGACCATTATTGGGTTCTGGAGTGATACGACATCGGCAATCGGGCCCGCTTGTTGACGCCTTTTTGAGTCGATTATTTTGGGTCAGCTGAATCAGACACTTTGTTCGACATTGACCTTGTGGCTGGCGCAGTCGTCGTCGTCTTCTTTTTCTCCCTTCCTAATAATCATTGATTGTTCCACGTTGCTAACTGGAAACGCTTTCAGCTAATGTGTCGCATAAATCGGTGCTTCCCTCACACACTCGTAGAGAGCCTCGGAATGTCGCAGTGCTTCTGTGCTTTATTCAAACTGTAAACTTTGGACCTGCAGAAGTTGTCGGAAATGACCGTTTCGCCATCGGCTCCTTGCTTTAGGACTCCACGCTTCTTAGATGTTCTGCTGTCGACTAAAATGCGAGCAAGTCGACGCATAAATATCCCTCTAGCGATCAAGTTCTCAATTGCAGGAAGCCTTTATGAGAGTTTCGATCCGCGAATCTATCCTGAGGACAAATAAAACATTTCAAGGCTTATTCGTAAAAGCAGCTTCGGTAAAATTCGACATGAACCCTTCATCGATTTTTGCCTTCTCAATGAAAAAAGACGCACTTTCAGCTGAGAGCAACTGAGATGGAAACTCGTATTAAGTGGGTTAATGCCTTCCTTCTCCCCCCCCCTCTCCATCCCTTCCCCCTTCCCCTTCACTCATCGCCTGAACGTCGCCCCACTCATTCTTGGTTTTTATTTTTTCACAATTTTCTTGTCTAGTTTTTTAAGATAAAATTTAATTGAAAATTTCTAGGTACATTGCACGTCGCGTCGTCGGGCGTCCCTCTCAGGCCTTCATAGACACGGCTCTTTAATCGCAGATTCGGTGATGCTTCTGTCGGAAATGGCACATGCTCCTTTAAAAAATCAAGTCATGGTACTTCGACTGGGTTCCTGCAAAGGTCAGAACAAGAATCAACTGGTCTTATTGTTAGCTTTCAGCTCCATAAAAAATCAAAGAGCAAGATCAGGTGCCCTTAGGATGTAACCGGGCCCTAACACTATATCCTGCGGAATCTTTGTCATGTGCAACAATTCCCAAATATTCATTGGCAAACGACTTGAGACTCAGTGCGACGGATCACCACCTGGAAGATCACGTTGAAATACCAGTATCATATGAACGTCGAAGAAAGAAACGTTATGATTATATGTCTGTCTCTTCTGTCATTTTTTTCCTCAAAATCCTAAGATTCAATAAATCGGAACATTTATTTCTTCTTGTTCTTCACCAACAATCGGATTCAATATTTCACTGAGCATTCTTCTCTCCATAAAGCAAGCCACTAAGACAACCACTCCTTCGAAAACGAATAGGATTGCTAGGCTGGCTCTCTATGTCTTCAGTTTCAAAGTATGACTAATTTTAGATGGATTTGTCGAAATCGTTTTTACTTTGCTGTCCATCCGTTGTTCACAAAATCACTACGACATTGCAGCTTCATCAAGCTTTTGGAAAGACCAGCAAAATCCTCGTAAGTTCCAATCTCAGTCCTATCTGGCAACGTCAAAACATTAGGAAAGCGACGTCGTCGTCCTAGCTCTTATAATAGTTTTGAAGTTTTTTGTTTCTTTTTACAGTCACAAATGTTTATTCCAACCCGATAATGTCTCGTTCAACAAAGAACTGGAAGAAACTGCAAAGACAAAAATAGACGTTTTCGAAGCGAAAAGCTGCTTCGAAATATTGCAGCACCAAATATCACAAAGGAAAAAGAATTGTACGTCTTGAAGAATCTCGTACAAAGGGTCCACCATCAGAGAGCCAAAGACTGAGATCATGTGGCTAGGATACTCAAGGGAAGAAACTTCAAAATAATATGTATGCCTCTGATGAGGAGGTTTCTTTTTTTTTGGAATCCTTCAAATGTCAACAACCTGTGTGAGAAGAAGACTATGCATGAAGCTTTGGCAAAAAGAAATACAATAAAATTAATTTTGAGGAGATTTTTTTACTCCTACAAACTGAAAGAAGAACTTCAACTGACTAGCTCTAGGTAGCATTGGATGAGATCGACTAAAAACCTTAGAAAGTTGACAAGTTTCGACAAATTCCACAGCCGAGAGCGAATTCTTCGCCTGTTGGAGCGTGTTCGATTCTCAAAGGGCAGACGCCTTCCTCGCCTTGAACGCCTCGTGGAAGGGCGGGGCATTTTGGGAGGAGACTCTTTGGCAGCGACATCAGGCGCTGAAAGTCGTCGTGGCAGGGAGCACAGAAGTGCGTTGTGCCAAAGCTAAAATGTGGTTCAGATGGAAGAAAATAAAGTCAAACCAGAAATAAACGGCAATGGAGCAACAGAATCGGCACTTGTATTCGAGATACTCGCTGCCGTGCCGACCGCAGACCTGCGCTCCCGGCATCTGACAGCAAGCGCCGCAGATCAACTCGGCTGGATTGTATTGCGAAGTGTCGAGCGCCTTCAAGTTTTGCAAAATTGAGAAAAGTAAAGAGTTTTCACCTGCTGGCATCGACTTTCACCGCCGAAGTACGCTTTCTGGCACTTGTGGCAAAGGACGTACATGTAGCGATCCATCGCATACGCCTCGGGGTTGTTGTAGAACTCACTAGAAGATTTTCTTAATGAGACAGGCTTGCCTGTTCGGCGAAGTGACAGCCGGGCAGTTGAGCAAGCCGTCATACTCAAGACGCATCTTCGCTTTCGCCGCCACATCGTGATAGAGCGCAAGCAAGGGAGCGAGAAGACCTTGGAGGCCCGGATGCGAGACCTGAAAAGCAAGTATGTTTCTTTTCGTGTGAAAATCAAGATGAATAGCTTTGCACAATGATCTGGCGATGCACGTGCTGATTTTTAGATTGGTAAATTTGATTCAACCGATCGGAAGACCAACTGGTGCAAACGAAATCTGTTTCAGTAGTTGCTCATGCTGCAAGGGTTTTCTCGTGTTATCAATTGTTCTTGTTAGCCTCGGACATTTCTAGAATTCTTAGAGCCGTGACAAACCTGTTGATTGCACAGCGGGCAGTGCAGGAATCGGAAGAGGATCCTCGGGCCATTCCAGCGCTTCTCGAGGACGGCGCGAACGCAGTGGAAGTGGAAGAGATGGCCGCAAGCGAGACGAACGCACGGCGCCCCGCCCAGACGATCCGTGAAGCAGATGACGCAGACATCGTCGCCGTCCTGTCGTCGGGATTCTGCAAATATTTTTACATCAAACTTTTCATTTGTCTAGAATCGTGTCCGCTCGTCTTCAATTGCGGCTCGTTTGCTCATAAACAAAAAAGTCCCAATTGAAACAAACTCCAACTCACCCTTACTCGGACACCTCATACAAGGCAGACATTCCGCCTCTCCTCGGATTCCACCACAAGGATGGCCACAGAAGAGAGTCCTCTCACAAGCTGCCTCAGCCAACTTTCGACAGTCTTCGTGACTGCAGACTCCCTCGAACTGCAAGAGGCTCTTCATTTGAGCTAAATGACCCAAACCTGGCAGTCAGCAGTCAATTGATTGTTGCAGAAGCGACAAGTGGCCATTGTTGTACCGACAGCCTGGAAATGTTACGAACAACACAAGAGCAAAGCAACCTGGAGGGAATTGGAGGAAGATGGTCGGACAGAAGAAAGAATCTGACTGTCGCTGCCTGTCAACTCGACCATCCCGTTTAAAGTTGTGCCGTGGAGAAGGACCTAAAAAACTTTGTAACCGTGAAAGAGCTGCTTACCAAAAGATTCGGCAGTCGAAGTCGAGTGCAGCCTTCGTGGATTTCGACTTGAGGCGAGGAGTTGGAGTGACCAATCAGTTGAACGTCGTGATTCCTTCAAGCTTATTGTGGGCTAGTTCAAGTTACCTGTTCTTCTTGTGAAGATGGAGGATGTGGAAGCAGTCGCGGCAGAGGGCGCAGCGGCATACCTGAAAGGTTGCGTGAGAATCGAAATATCGTCGACATGGACCATCGGCATATTGAGATTGGACGGCCAAGAGAACGAACTCAAACGAATGAAACTAACTTCACAGAAGACTTGTGCAGCGGTCTTTCCGTCGTCGTGATTCTCGCAAAGAAGCTCCGGCTCGTCTTGGCGAGTCGCCTGCAAGACAAAATTTAATCGCCTTTTCTCCCGGGGCACAAGCTCACAGTAAGCGTCAACCCCATCTCTAAATAATTACTTGACTTGAAGCATACCTGAAGAGTAGCCCAAGATTGTGAAAGATGCAGCCACTCCGTGTTACGAATGAGACTCAATGCCGCTACTGCCAGCCAAAATCTTCGGGATCTGAAAAGTTCGCTCTTCCTTTGCAGTGAACAAAACCTCAAAATGGGAGTCTTAGCGAAGGTCTCCGAGTCCGGGAAGGCAGCCGAGAGCTCGCCTCCCGTTGCCAGACGGACGAGTCTCATGATGGAAGTGGCAAGCTCAGCCCGTAGCGCCGTCGCCCAATCCTCGCCATATTTTTGTTCACTAAAGAATTTCTCTTGAAAAGGGGGAGACAGACCAGATTTCGGCGATGAACTGCCAAGTAAGGCGTCCAATGTCTCCACACAGCGGTTTGTCCAATCTCCAGTACGTCGGCGCATCCGAGACGTGAGTCTGAAAAGTGCAACCGTCAAGTTTCTTCATGCATGGAGAGCTGAAGTCATTGTTCGTCTAAACTAGTTCAACAAGCTGTAAGCTCAGTGAAACGTAATCTCCTTCACACATGAATAAACGGCTCTTGCCAGCAAAATCATTACAATTGGGGAGCTTTAGAACACTTAGGAATGCCCCGAAACAGACCAGAATAGTTGCCGTCGCCACGGTGTGCGTCGCTTTCTCACGAACTTGCAGTGAAATCACCTGAAACATAGCTTTTCTCTACGAGAACTGACCTTGGCGACAACAGCGAGGAGGTTTTGGACGAATCGCTGCATGTCAACAACTGTCGGCTGGAAGAGCTTGATCACTCGTTCCATTGTCTCAAGGACTTGGCATTGGACAACCTGGAGAAAGTATGTTTCAGAAAGTTCCCTAACCTGAGGCGCGAACAGCAACAATTCAGAAAGTGTAATGAGCAAATGACTCCTTGCAGCAAAGACTTCGAAGCCCTGTCGACACCCGCAAATTCTTACGAGCATCACCATCAGACCGCAGGCGTAGGAGTAGTTTCTCTTCGTTCGGTCTCGCAGCGAAATCACCTCTCTGAGAAGGTTACGGTAACTGAAAGACGACAGACCTCTCCAAGGCATTGACGATTTGAGTGCAGACGTAGGTCTGAAGGGGCTGAAGTTGAACCCGGGAGAATAGAAGGTCGAGGACTTGCTGCCGAAGAGTGCCATTGCCGTCTTGGGAGAGCTCGTCGCTGAAGGCCTAAAAGATTACGAGTGAAACTGCCAAGTACTCCTGAACCTGGGCAGCGATTGCCTGGAAGAGGGCAAATGCATCAGTTTGAGTGGCCGAGAAGAGAAGCTGGTGGGAGGGCGAAGGACGGAGGAGAGCCGAGCCCTGAGGAGACGTTTCAGGCGTCGTATTCCGAAAGCCGAAGACCGAAAGCTAAAAAAATTATAGGTTTCAGTCGAGTTCATTGCGCAAGAGGTTTTTTCCAAATGCGATCGGTTCGACATTCTTTGTAGCCCTAAACCAGCTGAGTGGCCTTTAATAGGAACGTGTTTCAAAGACTGCACAAAAAAGCCCGATTAGAAAAGCTTCGTTTCGAGGTCTTGGCCAGCGTATTTTAGAAGCGCATTTCTGCATTCTTTACTCACCTGTCGTACGCGCACGGCTGGACTCGGACCCTTGAGGACGACTTGGACAACACTCACGCCTGCGAGACAGCATTTGAGCCAACCGACAAATTGCTAAAGAACGTTTTCAACAAAAGAACGATTCCAACATTGTCAACGAAGTGAGAGTGCAGCGAATGTCGAGATCCATCGGGGCGAGTGGCTCGGAAGTTGACGAAACTCGTCCTGAAGACGTCGTCTCGAACGTTGTCGATGAAGACGGCGAGGAGGGCCACTTGAGCCGCTTCGCCATCGCAATGCACCGTCAGAGTTCGGCTGCGATTCTTGTCCTGAACATGGGCAAAGAATAAATGGTCGAAATAAGCTCTGCACTAAGCACAGCAAACTAATAACACAGTTGAATGGCAGGATCTTGCCTCGTCGCCAGACTCCCAGAAGGTCTCCGAGGAGCCGTCGGTCAAACAGACGACCATCGCCTGTCGACTCGAGGCCACGATCTTGCAAGTTGCTGTCACGTCGTCCATCGCCTGAAATCGTCTCCGTTTCGCCCGATGTTAAACTTTGTGATGAGCGTCCCGAAAACAATCTGATCGGTATCCGGACGATAAGGAACAATTGCTGGTTTCTAACAACAAGGAATTTGCTTGCAGAATCAGTTTCAGGATCTCAATACTTGTTGGCACAAGATCGCTCATCAATTCGCCGCCGTTGAAGCCCGGCTTGCGTCACAACCAACCTTCACGTCGACTCGATCATCGTTTTCGTCTTCTCTCGGCCTCTGCACTGCGCCTTCAGTTGAATCAAGCCAGAACTGCTCGGCTGAGGGATCGGCGAGCACCACGCCCACGGTGGAAAGAATGTTGCAGGTCAGAATGAGAAGCTCCTGAACAGTCTTCCTCTTCTTTGAGAGAATGAACCTGTTCATGTGCCGTCAGCTGAATGGTCCACGCCTTGAAGCACAAAGATCTCAAGGTCGAATCAACTCCGGAAGACTGAAGAATGACGGCGAGAGTGTAGAGGAAGGCGTGCATCTACAATTCGTTACAGAAAGACTTGAACCACTCACTTGCTGGACCATCCTCGTCGCCACGGGCCCTGCTAAGAAACAGATTCTCCATGGATGCGGCAGCAGCTTCAGTGGAGGCTGACCGAATCTTGAAGGTTGTGGAGGTGAAAGGCTCAGATAGGAGGAGAGCGCAGTGAGATATTGCCAGACCACGTCCGTTACACTGAAATTGGAAAATCGTCTTCTTGAAACTCATCCTCACCTGGTTTCTGATGAGACGAGCCTCAAGAGCCAGTTCCAGAGCCGGAAGGCATGGCCGAAAGAGGTGGCACGAGTGATGGCTGTCACGCACGCCTTGCGAACTTTCGCCAAATCATGATGCTCCACGACAAAGAGGAGGACGGGACGTCGGAGGGTTACGGTAGTGGCCGTGGTAATCCCCGAGCAGCCACTGCCTCCAGAGACCAAGGAGCGAAGAGCAGCCGAGGGACTTTGAAGGACCTGAAAAGTCGGATGAGTTTCGTGAAACAATAGCAAAGAGAGTGCGCTTTTCGAATTATTCCTCAAGCCGTTCATCATTAACAGAAATTGCGACCACGTTCAGGTTTAGTCTGTTTCGACAACTTCGAATAGCATTCCAAGTCATAATCTTCAATGGACTGTCTTCACGGTCACTGCAAATTTCACTCGTCGCTTTTCCCACAAACTATGTTTCGACCAGTAGTAAAGAGAATAATTTTCAACAATTCGCCGATGTGATGACCTTTCTGCCACGCAACTCACCTCAGGATCTTCGGTAAGTTTTCGTTCCAAAACCGGCGACGTCTCCAGCTCGTCGTCGTGGGTTACGGAAGGTCGCTGGATCGACGACTTCAGCGAACCCTTCATCCTCAGCGGAGCTGCTTGGTAGACCGAGAGCTGTTGGGCCTGAAATCATCCTCCTCCCTTGTCTCCTAGAAACCTTTGGCCCTGGATCCGACGTGTGTGAGGCGGTCTTCAAAATTGTTGCATCGCTGTACTTTCTCGGTTGTTGTGATGTTGTGGTGAGCTGAATTTTGAAACTTATAAACGGTGGTGTCTTCTACCTTGTCCCTGATGCTCGTTGTCTGAACACAGGCACTTCGGAATGTTGGCGGAGGAGTGGTTTGTGGGAAGAGATTGATGGTCCATCCCGAAGTGGCCGTCGAGGAGTCTTTCGAGTCTTCGTGGACCGAGGAATTCAACTCCAGTAGAAAGGCCGCGTTCTGCTTGATCACCGTCTCCGGCCTGAGATCGAAGGCAGCGGCGGACATTCGGAATTCCCGCCAACGCCGTGTTCGTTCCTGGTTTGGGTTACTGTAAGTAGAAGAGAGAACCTGTTGATGACCGCTGGGAGTTCTCTTGAGGAATTTAAGACGGCAAGTCGGACAGATCAGATACCTGAAGAGCATCTTCGTTTCAGTGAGGAATGATTGCATGTCACTGGACACAATTTCAATATTTGGAAGGGCTCTTTTTAAAGACTTAAAAGTCGCAAACTCATTGGCCCATTGCTTGAATGAGTATAGTGCTCGAGCTGTCTATCGCTCTTTTGTCATTGACAGATTCCTATGAATTCTTCTGGGAACAAGGTACGTTTCGACCAAGAATGCTTTACACTCGGGTATACGATTTGACAATTTCGACTTGAGACGTCTTTCTTTGAATGAAGCAATTTCTTACCAAACAGTGTTAGGTCGTCCGCCATCCCCACAGCGACCCGTCCATCCTCCCGTGTAGCGACCAGCGCTGTTGTAACCGTGGCCGTCTGAAGGCTTCCCGCAGCCCGGATGCGCCTCTCGCATGTGGGCGGTCACCTGAAGGAAGTCTTCAGCTAAGAGGAACAAACCTGGCCACGGATCTTCTCCTCGCAGAGTTCGCACGTCTCGCCAGGTTCGTTCTAAAGCATTACCGTCATAAAGAAAAGAAGAATGGATCATACCTGACTGGCAAGAATTGGCGGAGTTCGAGGAAGATGCCTTCGGACGGGCGGGGGAGAGGGCGCAACGAGGTGTTGTTCGATGGATGTTTGAACCGCGGTGCAAACATCGCGCCACAGGCGAACCTGAAGAATGACTTTGGTTTCAGCCAGCATCATTCCGAGTCGCATAAAATTTTGATTGTTTTCATCTGGTCGGTCGAAAGAAAAGTAAGTTGCGCAAATGCCGCGCGGCGCGAAGCGCCGCGCGAAGTTTGGTTTGCCCACGGGCCCGGCACTTTCTCCAAGTATACTTTTCGCCATTAGATAGGGTTTTCCCCACCTTTTGGGCCAATTAAAAACCCCACTTGTAGCTCCGGACGAGACGCACCACAGGTCAAAAAATCTCAGCAAAAGGTTCAATTCAGAGGAAGTTACAGCGATTTTTAGTGTGCAGAAAATGTTCGTTTCCGTCCCTCTGTCTGTCTGTTCGCATTTTTTCCGCCACGCACTTAGGGCACTTTTTCTGCACCTTTTCTAATTCTGAAAACACAGCCGGAAAGCTTGAACACTGGGGATGATGCACGACTTTACAGATCAAGAAATGGTTAAGAAGCGAAAAAGATCTGGCCTTCTGAAGTTGGAAGATTTCTGCCAAAGTGAAAACCTCAGCTAGAGCAGACCTGAGCTGGCATGTCTCAAAAGACAAAATACCCCTTCGCAATCCTTTGGGAAAGGGGTACCCCCTCGAGCGCAGCAGAGGCCTTTAGGATAAGATTTGAGCATGTTCTATGGTATCAGTAACGAAATAGGTGAGGCGAGGATCATTTTTGTAACCCTGGAGGAGCTCGAGAACGAAACGTTCCGAAAAAAATACCGTAATCCGAGGCAAGTTTTAAATTCCCGCGCGGTGTTTTGAAGTGCACAACTTCAGGAGGGCATTTATGTGAGCGGTTCCAACAAATAGCTGTCAATTTTGGAGTGTAAGTAGCCTGAATGTCCAGCTACACGCCAGTGAAAACTGGAAAAAATTTCACTGAGTTGCGTGGAATGAATTCATTTTGTTACAGAGGTGATGATTTAGTACAAATTTGTTCTACGGACCTGTGACAAAATTAACTTGCACATAAAAAGTATGCTCTGGAGAGAAACTGAGTATGCCATTCGACGCAGAATTGTCAGTTTAGTCTAACTGACACCCTCCACGGGGGGTGTCAAGGGGGTAAAATCGGTCCAAAAGTCGCTTGGGAAGTGACCGAGACTAGAAAGTTCCAAAGCGCCGCAGTTCCTTTCCGACTTTTGGACCGGTTTTACCCCCCTGACACCCCCCGTGGAGGGTGTCAGTTGGACTAAACAGACAATTCTGCGTCGAATGGCATACTCAGTTTCTTTCCAGAACATACTTTTTATGTGCAAGTTAATTTTGTCACAGGGCCGTAGAACAAATTTGTACTAAAACATCACCTCTGTAACAAAATGAATTCATTCAACGCCACTCAATGAAATTTTTTCTGGTTTTCACTGGCGTGTAGCTGGGCATTCAGGCTACTTATTCTCCAAAATTCAGCGCTATTTGTTCGAACCGTTCACATAAATGCCCCCTGGAAGTTGTGCACTTCAAAACAAATAGCGGGAATTTAAAACTTGCCGCAGATTACGGTACTTTTCTAAGACCCCTTCGCGGAGATAGTCCGTACCCCCTCGAACGACTTCTTTGTGACAAAAGCCAGCTCACGTCTGATTATAATCATAAAAATTGCAATCTGTACCGTCCAAGATCTCGCACACCGACGGCGATTTCGCCATCCAAAATATGCGTTCCTAAATAGTCTTGATCCTCGGGTGGAAATTGCAATTGATTGACGAAGAACACTGTGTCGTCGGTGTGATTTGCAATATATATACGCCGGACATAGCAATCCCAACCCCCATGAAGGAGTGATGTTATCGTTGACAAAGGCTTCATTATGTGCCGTTCAGTCGAATAATTCCGTGAGCCCACTAGAATTTGAAGTGAAATTTGAAGCATTGCCAACCGAATGATTCCACTTGGTATGCGAAAAACACGCGATTGAATGCGACTCCGTCATGAAAGTGTGCATTTGATGAGGCGAATTTAAAATACAGCGTGTTAGTGAAGAACGCCTTCTTTATGATCTCGGTCTCGAACGGGCACACATCTCGACAATTGGTTGCGGTTTTTGATGATACACTGCAATGTTGTCGAATTCATTGGCGGAACTGATTTCTCTACGTCACAAGATCGTCAATCTCGGTGAACAAGCGAAATTGGTCGCCGGGCAGCATGTTGAACTCCACGTGTGCGAGGATCAACAGGGGTGCTGGTAAGCACATCTGCGATGGTGCAGCGTTCCATTTGTTTTTGTAAGCGCGTCTTACCTCGAATCGATATTGGGAGCCGGGAACGAAAACGGAATCCAGGTGTAAGTCATCACTTTGTACAACGTCGCCATCAATCTGTATGTTGTCGATACTATTAGGGCGCGCCGTAATTGCTAAAAAAAGTAGTTTCATTTCTTTTCCTCTGCGCCATAGCCGACTTTTCCCCCCCCCCCTC
This sequence comes from Poikilolaimus oxycercus, assembly GCA_034700245.1. Lineage (NCBI taxonomy): Eukaryota > Metazoa > Nematoda > Chromadorea > Rhabditida > Rhabditidae > Poikilolaimus > Poikilolaimus oxycercus. The sequence goes on from JAQIXL010001514.1 coordinate 14,237, forward strand.
CCCTCCTTTTCACCGATTCGTGTGGCATCTAACTCAAGTTCGCAGGAATCAGAGCTTTTCTGGATGAAACGGACAATGCGGATTGGTCCCTTGTACATATGATACTGTCTGGGCTTACCCAAGCCGAAGTGGAGGGAAACCTTGTTTGGGCGATATCAGCGTTGGTTTGCCTCGTGTTTCTTCTTCGGGGCGGTTTCAAACTGATTAAAACTGACAAGGGTGGTTTGAAATGGACGGAAGCGTTTCTGTGCATTTGTGCTCTGGTCAGCTCAAGGAAAGAACAAAAAAAAGAAAGGACCGTCTCGGGAGATCAGCCTAAAGCTCTGGGATGTCAGCATAATGTTGAGCGGCCCAAATCAATCCTTTCCCAGGTCTCGCTAGTTCCCGTGTTTAAAAATTCTTATTTCAGCCGCACATAAATAGTTCACCGAAAGCGCTGATTATTAGCGATGGACCACCCAGTCCGCCTTCCTCGTCCGTCGACAGATTCACCTGCATCGTTTCGGCCACGTACATTGTCAGGCGCCGCGAAACTCTAAATCAAGTTGATTTCGGCGAAACTACGATGCAAGTTGGGACAGACTTAAAATCGGTCAAAGTAGCGGTAGTGATTTGCAGCGCATCTCCGTCTTCCAGCTGAATGTGTAGAATCCGCAAGATCAATCCCGCAAGCGCTGAATTTGCTTTCACTTCCCATGTGCAATTCTGAGCCGCTCCTTTTAATCGAAAAGATTCTCGCCCTACTTGATTAGGCAACATTCGCATGGGCTCCATGGCGTCCACTGGAATGAGAGGCTCGGCAACGAAGCCTTGGGCTTCCTGTGGTGCAATCACGTCCGGAAACGCATAGTCACAACGTTTCTTTTCTGAATGCCATAAACGGTTTTTTTAGCTTTGACGCCAACCTGACTTTGTAAAAATGCTCAGGAAGATAATTAGTTCGGAACTCAGACGCGTGACCTGAATAGACAGCGATTCTTTAGTGAAGTCCTCTTCAAAGCGTATGAGTGTTCGAGGCTGGAACGGCGATCGACTAAAGAAGTTTTCAAGTTGTTAAAAACCCACAGCACGCGCAATTCTTTGGGACCTTGATAAAAGGAAATCGCAGCGAATGAGTCCGACCAATTTTCCGTGAACACCACCACAACTTTGACGAAGACGTTCGATGAGTTGGAAGGGACTGTCCACTGGCAATTGGCACGCGAACCAGACGCACTTCTGCAAAAAGAAAAACGATTGTGACTGTTTATATAGTTTTACCCGCTAATAGCGCCAATCACACGCCGAGACACGTCTGCGTCTGCGTCAAACAGAATACGCCCTTCTGCGAGACATCGAGATTGCGACGGATCTATTAATGGACGTCATTTTAGCAATTCGAGCGCTATTTTGCAAGTCTCTGAGGTAGCAATTTCAAAAAAGAAGATAGGCAAGCTTCCAACCGTGTGAAAAGACTTCGAAATCCCAGGCTGTCCACACTCTAGAAGCTGTGGCGCCTGGGGCAACGCTGAATTTTAACTCCAGCAGCTGGCAGGAAAACCGCTGTAAGGTAGTCTGTGCGTCTCCCATTTCTCTAAATAGGAGCTCATTAAAATAGCGGCATTCTTACATTACACCAGTGGTGATGGTGTTGTTGTTTTGGCATTCGAACTGCGTTGGATAGAGGGACTGCACTTCCACAAGCGCCAAAACAATTTCATAATTGGGAAGACTCTGAAATCGCTTGTATAAAAAAGCTTTATAATGCCGTTGACGACAAACACTGATGCGGATCGTGCAAGCGGCTAGATCAACGTGTCCCACGTGGCGAGGGAAGCCGACGCTGCGCAACCTAACAATGTCCTTGAGTGCGGAAACATCGAATGCGAAGCTGTCCAGAGGACATTTAATTATTCGAATAGACAGCGATTCCTTAAACAGGAAAAGGCTCCAGAACGCAAGCAATCTTCGAATAAGCAACATCACTGATGGTCCAAATAACTTTCGGCACGTACTTTAGCTGTTATTGAAGAAATGCACTTGAGTTGGCATGCAAGTGTGCCTAGCTCTGAGTTTACATGGCTTTCGAAGGTTTAGCGAGCCGTCTTATTTTTCATGGACCGGAGTCAAGACCGCAAAGCTAAGACCGAATAGCTGATACGCGCGCAGCTACATCTGAAAAGCGGTCGGTGAAAGGACATCAGTATTCGAAAGGCAAGGGACATTTTTATTGTTGCTTGCACGCAATTGTGCGTCCCTCTATAGAGGGCCCTGGAGGTTCTTGAGGTCATCGCGCTTTGCAGGTTCGCCTCCTACAGACGAATTCTTGTCATGGGGCATGCTGGCAGTCTCTTTGTATGACTGTGTGGTGAGACTCGGCAGTTTAAAGGAGAGAAAGACATTGTTTTTTCTCTTGCGCTGCAATTCCGGGCATCACTTGACCATATGAAACGGGAAACTTCCTGTTGCGCGTGGAGAAGAGAAGTTTTCAGAATGTTATCAGGCCTACACGTAACTATTTGCATATGTGCTCGATGCTAGACAAGCGGAGCTAGTCTTCTGAATAGCGCCGGCAATCGTACGCTAGAAAGTCCTAAATGGCAAGGTGTTCGTCTTCGCTTGAACAACGAAATGCCTCCTATCTCTCTCATTTGACAACAACGAAAAAGATTTTCATGTTCAAGCATGCAGTTTCTAAGCATTCAGCATGTGTTATTCCGCGTTTGATTGTTAAGCTTGGTCAATAAATGTGGCGTCCATGGTCGCAAACTCTTCAAGCAATTCAATTTTGGCAATTCTTAGAAGGGAGAAACGGGAAGCTAGGAAATTGCGGAATCGGGAAGGCCTACGTTTGGCTAAATGAAGCCCAGAGGCCTAAATCGTCATCGTCCATGCGGCTGAAGTGGATCTTGATCCCTTTGAGCCAGACGTTAGATACTCGACAGGGCGTTGCGCCTTATAAATTGGCCGTCCAACCAATCAACTTTCACTCGATATCACATTCTCTGTCTAGGTGACGGCCGTTCATGTTCGAATCAAGCATCAACGATACCGTGACAGCGCGAATGCTTCGTGACTTCATTGAAGTGAACTTTTTTGGCGGCACTGCGGCCAACTGCTTCGTTCTCTATGTTATGGCAAATCATACACCGAAAGAAATGATCGTCTTCGCAAGACTTTGCACTGGACTGCTGGTTAGCTTCTCAGCACCTTTTAACTTTGCGTAGATCTCCTCTTGGAGTTGGCAAGCTCTGATGATTTACGTTTGGGGAATCGATCCATTGCTACCACATTTAGGAGCGTTCTTCGTTGGTCGTTTCGCTACTTATCCTGCTCAGACGCCACTAATAGTGACAGTAAGTGTTCCACTTATGTTCATG
>JAQIXL010001515.1:0-17592 GCA_034700245.1 Poikilolaimus oxycercus
TCTTTGTCGGCCGGGCAAACTCTATCGAATGCTGTGTAGAACGCAAAAGCGAAAAATTCCCCGGCAAGGTCCTTTAAACTCGACGCGTTTGTAGCTTCCAGTCGCCGTAAAACGACTCAAGGCGTCGGCACATGAAAAGGAGTTGATCGACTTGGTAAGAAAAGAAGGAAGGGAGCAGAAACCACTTGTGTGTCGTTATAGGTGAGCGAGATGGAAACCTTCAAGATCATCGGCACGCACGAGAACTTGCTCAAGTTGATTGGCTGCTGTACGGGAGCAGGACCACTTTATGTCATTCTCGAGCTCTGCACATACGGCAATCTTCGGTAATTCAAAACATCTTAACACTCTCTTCTAGCGACTTCCTTCGAGCGCATCGTCCTCGTGAAGGACCATCTTCGATTCCTCCTCCAGACGTCGACTACCTTGAGCCGAGTGGACGAACGCGGGCACGCCTTATCGAATCAGAGAAGGCCGTCATCAAGAATCTCACGCAGCGTCATCTGGTCCAGTTTGCTTGGCAAGTGGCCAAAGGCATGGCGTATCTAGCCAGTCGAAAGGTGAGAGAGATCCCTCGATCCGCAGGAGCCATGTATAGGTGATCCATCGTGATCTGGCAGCTCGCAATGTGCTCGTGGCCGATGGCTTCGTCATGAAGATTTCGGACTTCGGCCTTGCTCGAGATGTTCACTACAACGACTACTACAGGAAGAAGGGAAATGGTCGGCTGCCAATCAAGTGGATGGCCATCGAGGCTCTCGACTCGCATGTCTACACAATCGAAAGCGACGTGTAAGTATTTCTGTCGCTGCTCTTTCATTCAGATAGCTGGTCCTATGGCATCCTTCTTTGGGAGATCATGACTCTCGGTGGCACTCCTTATCCGACTATTGCCATGCCGCAGCTCTTCTCGTGTCTCAAGCAAGGTTATCGCATGGAGCCACCGCACATGTGTCCCGACGAGATCTATGACGTCATGCGAGGATGCTGGCAGGTCTGAATCTGCATTGAAAAGTGGAATGCACCAATTTTAGGAGAAGATCGAGGAACGTCCGACCTTTGAAACGATCGCCAACTACTTCGACTGGATGCTAACACAGTCTGAAGAGGCAGAAACGGTTGACGACGAACAAGAGAAGGCTGAAGAAGTGCCAGCTCCATCTCCACCTTCACCCGACAGTATGGGCAGCCTCAGCAGAAGGCGCAAGTTCCGACCGCTCTCAGAGCCGATCTTCCCCAAAGAGGTTTCGTGCCCGAATAATTGCGTGACTGTTTCAGCCGATAAACGATGATACAACAGCTGAAGACGAGGAAAGAAGTGGCAGCAGCAGCGGGCGAGCAGTTCAGTTGGTGATGTCACCAGGCAACGAGCAGAACTACGCCGAGTTAAGGCCTGTGTCAAGGCGAAAGCCCCAAACTCTGGCCCCTCTCGCTCCTCCACCACCTGTTCAGGTAACAATTCCAAGGTTCTTCATTGATGTCCTTAGGTTGACTCGGCCCTCGGTTCACCATCAAACGAAGACCTCACGCCGCCCTCCTCTGCCAACTCTGCCGACCCCGCTCAAAAGCGCTCGGGATCTTTTTTAGGCGATAGCCCGGCGGTTGGCTCCGAGTCGCCGGGCCTTTGTCGTGATGCTCGAGGGTTGGTCCTCTTGATCACAATGAACTGTTCAGTTATGTGAATCTGATGGCGGAGCGCGGACTCTCGCACTTCCCATTCCCACCAAAGGGAAGTCGCTTCTCGGCGGGCGCCGGTCTCAACAACGTCGCCTTCGTGACTTCTTCGCCTTCTTCGGCGAGCAGCGACGCCGAGCTAGGCGCTACTCGACCCGCTGCGCGCCGTCGCTTCTCCGCAGACTCACACTCGTCGTCCGGTCGGGGCGGTTCCTCAGCCATGTCGTCGGCCGAGGGCATCGGAGGCCTCGGCGAATTCTGCCGCATTCACAATGTTCAACTTCGAAAAGAGCAGGAGGCCCAGTAGCCTCGTCTTCTTGTCGAATCCTTCCTCTTCTTCCTCGTTCTCAGAATTCTCCTTCAGCTGCCTCGTGTGTGTTCCACATTGAAATTGGTCTCTTTGAGTAGTCATCTCCTCTTCCTTTTCTTCTTTGTACTTGCCAGCCAAGCCAACAATTCAAATCTCTGTCAAAGCGCGCAAAGTCATTCATCATCTATCTACCCTCCGCCTATTCCAATCATATCTCAAACTTGCTATGCATATTCCAATGGAAGTTCCATTTCATTTCGGTTTAGAATTTCAACACAAAACTTGTCGTGCAAGAGAGCTTCCAGTGGTCCTAGAGATAACTCCAGTGAGAATAGCTTGTCCATGACTCTTTTCTTCCCTTTTCTAACGCGATCGACCGAACTAACACATGCATGCATCCTATCTTCAAACTACATAGATTGTAAATTTTATTCAGTTCTTTGTTGTATAAATTCATGTCCTCCAATATGGGCTTCAAAGTAAAAGACATTCTGTATGTACAACACAAGTCGTAACACTTCACAAATAACATTTTTAGGCATCAGACGACTATACATTTTGACCCTTCCTTAATTTCTGTCATTTTGAGCTACCGGTTTCATATTGTGGTTGCCGAGATTATCCGCTAGAGCATAAGCCAAAGTTGCTCTCGTAATTTGAGTTGAAGATTATGATCGATGCCGTATGTTAATACTCCGCACCCACGAAGATTGACACTCGTTGAATTGGCAACGACGAAGCGGGGTCCACTCCGCACAAGGATGTCCACATGCCAGACGCCGTGACCGCAGCCCACCTGAAAACTTCTTCCTTCCGTCGTGTGTGTGACACCTCTCGCGAGAAGAATGACAAAAGACCGTAAGACTTTTTGAGTAATGAGCGTGGCGGACAACGCGAGCGTGTGGCCCAGAAGGCACAGCGAATGCTCAACTTTACAAACGAGAGGAGATGTCGCGAGTCGCCCGGGCAAAGTTCGATCGATTCGTATATCGACCCGGTCGATCAAAAAGATTCTCAACAGCTCACCTCTTCGGGATTGAAGTTCTGTCGTTGACCAAAGCCGTGGAAATGCATCATGGGACTTCGCTCGCCGTTAGGTGCCCGTACCTTCAAAGGGAGAAGAAATCGTATGACAGAGATCACTCAGTTCTTCTTTTCTCGTCTCATTCGATGACCCAACTCCCACTTCATCGATACACAGTGGGACTGTGATTGCAAGGGAAGAAAAGAGGCTGGGGCTGATGGGCCGGGTTACCCCTTCCCCTTATACGGTGACAGGCTTATAAGACCGGGAGTACATTGTCACTTCGAGTACGTCACTTGACGAATTAGTAGGTGAGCAAGCGCCTCTCCCAATGTGCCACACCTGGGAGCTCCCTCTGGACGTCGAAGTTCTCAGATCGATCACTTTCCCGATCATTCTTCCATCCGACTTTTAATGTGCAAGAACTTACGAAGATTATGAATTGACGATGCGTCTCGGCCAGGAACTCCAACTCGACTTGACTCGCCTGCTCGGGACAAAATAACGTCGTCCTCGCATGATGCCCGACCAAGAAGCTTCGATGTGATCTGAAAGAATTCTAGCATTCGAGCTTGCTAGGTGCATGTCTCAGTACCGTCTTCGCTTCTCGAGACTAAAGTGGCGATCATGGGGGTCGACTACTTGTGCCAGAGACTGTCGCTCCTTGTCCCTCTCAAACTCGGCGATCATGGCAAATGTGGCCATGAGCGGGCATTCGTCGACGGACGGTCGTGAGTATTTCAGCGTCGGACGCGTCTTCTTCGCGACGAAATTGCGGAATTGTCGAAAAAGTGACGAAGTCATCGGTGTCGGCTCAACAATCCATTCCGCCTGGAATGTTCGAAAGTCGTTAATGCACTCGAAGGTCTTCTCACCTCCTCCTCGACGATCGTGATCTGTTCACTGCTTCCTGGTGCTGAGGGCCCGGGTTCGTCGACCAATGCCGTTGCGGCGCCATTCGCGTCGTTTCGACCGCTCTTACGACGATATCGAACACTTCGCTGGAACCCAGGGAATCGACACGGGCAACAAAGGTCCCACATAGAGTTGTGAGATGCGTCGAAAGGACTGCGATTTGATGAGAGAGGCCGATCGTCGGAAAGAGGACGTGCCCTCGGTGGAGTCGCCGCCGCCGAGGTGGAAAGTGGGCGACGTAGCCGAAGACTTGGGAAGCGTCGCGGCGTTCATCACATCCTCTGGTGGGCGAACGCCTTGCGGGTTCGCAATCCTTGCCTAAGGTGTGATCCTCTCGCAAAGAGGGACATGGACGAGGCGCGACGTGGATGCGGAATTACACGCGAATTAGTGAGCAATCGGGAAAGGGAGAGAAGGAGAGACAGAGAGAATCGTGGTTGTCGCGGTAGCGCGAGAGAACGGCGCTTTCGCCCCCTTCGGCGGAGCGTCCCGGCAAGGCACAGAAGGCGGCGACCGCCGCCTTCAGAACAGGAATGAAGACGCTTCGTGGTGATGGCGGAGATGGTGGCCGTCGTAGACCGTCGACGCCGGGGAGGCCGTCAAACGCTTTGCGAATCAATCACGATCGCATGTCGCGGGTGAAGACTGCGCACTAGCTCTCTCCAACTCTCTTCCTCGACCTTCTTGCCGCCTCGACCTCCTCTCTGTCCAACTCTGACCAGCCCATTTTTACTACGACCTTTAATAAAACGTCAGTCAGTCCCTTCGTGATTGAGGCCAAAGACTAGATTGCGGTTTTGCCATTCATCATAAAAACTTCAATGGCTTTGTTCCAACTCTCTCGCTCTTTTCGATTTCGCTCCACATCTCGCTGTTGAAGCAAACAAGCTGAACGGAGTGGGGAGCAAATTCTCGAAATGAAGTAATTTGTCTTGTTGTCCCGAGGAGTGGAGCTGCGTGCGACGAGACTACGCTTTTTGGAAGTAATGAGGCGAGCGGCTTCGAGTTGATTTATGGCTCTCCCTCGCCCTCGCTCAAGAGCTCCTCCGAGGGTTGCTTGTCGCGCATCGAGCAGGCGACACACCAAAGCTTTCGTTTGCAGGCATAAAGAGAAGTAGAAAGTTCCAACAAAACTGCATGAAGAAGTTCTTCTCTCGACACGTAAAGTGGCAAAATGAATTGATAGCCTGAAGAGTCTCTCTCGCTTCGCCTCTCGCTTAACCGCTCAAAGACACGGCGGTGACTACTCAACGAGCGGCTCGCGGCTCGCGCGCCAACTTGCCGACACGTTTTTCTCAGCGAAAATGAATTCACGGGATTCCCCAAGGGGCAACGATCTCGTGGCGGCGCGGCATTTTCCTCGAAAACTCCGTAGCCGAGAGGCTTCTACGTTATTTCAGTCCCGTGTAGCCACTTTTCATGTGGTTCTTTGGAAGTTTATCTTAAAACAATTGATGTTCGTCTTGCCTGGTACTTCCGGGCCGCTCCTCGAGAACAATACAAATTCATCTTCCTTGTGTTGATTTGAACGACAAGAACCCCTCCCAAACTCGAGTGCCCTTTTGTCTTAGGAGGGCGGCATGCGCGCGTCATGGCCTCGTTGAAGAAGACGAAGAAGAAAATCTCGAACTCCCGGCTTCAACCCGTCACGCGGCCGTGACCTCCCTCTTGAGTCTCTCTTCGCTGTTGCGCCCTCAGCTTGAAACTCCTCCGCTGTCTTAGACTCTGAGCTCCGTCATCCTTCTCCCCCAGGCATTGCTCAACAATTTTTTTCCGCTCGATTTTATTTCCCGGTTCAGTTGGTCAAGCCAGAAAAACAAGATTTTATTGTTCATGAAACGAAAAGGCTCGCTTTTCGTTTCGTATGGAATTGTCTGTTGCGAGGGCTTCCTTATAGCCCGCTGGGGTATAATTTGCGCTTTCCGGGCGTTCAAAGTGCGGCACTTTTAAAGCCGAGAAGAGGAGGGTGAGGCGAGAAGCGAGGGAGTGCTTCTGAAGTTTTCGTCGTCGAAGGACGCGGCATACTCGACCTTTTCCATTATTCGGAGGACGCGGATGACAAACAAGGTGTTGTCAGTCAAGAGCTCCTCGAAGGGAGAGCTCCAATCCCGCCCCGGAGCTCCCCTCGCCCTCCACGCCTTCTTCCGCCACTGGGGAAGTAGTTATGCCGCGTCGAGCCTCCTCTCTGCCGCGCACAGTCTCGAAGCCTGCCGCGTCCCCAGAGACGACGGCAAAGCGGCGACGATGCCCGACGATGTCAACGCGCCGCGTCTCCTGGGACCTGCGACATGCTTCCTCTACTCGGTGCGGCTCTTTGTGTGTTTTCTTCGAGAGGCGTCCTCCCTCTCCCTCACTCCGCCCTCTATCTCAGGCTCTTCACTCTTACTTTTCTTCCGTCTCATGCCTTGTCGGGGAGTTCAAATTGTTCCGGGATTGAGTAGGCCGACTTCCAGTGTGATGCTTTACGACGACGAGGACCACGGCTTGTTCCTCACGCCCAAGTTCTGCACGTACTCGGCGGAACGTGGAGGGGCTTCCAGGCATATGCTCGTCAACGGCACCGCTCAGAGGTACTCATGCATGAGAGCTCGCTTTCAACACCCTCCCCGCTTTCAGATTGGTCATCAAGGTGAAGTGCAGCAATAACGGTCTATATCGAGTGAATCCTGTTCATGCGTTCCTTGATCCCGGCTGTTCTCTGCGATTACAGGTTTGAAGGTCTTTATTTAGAGAGCTTTTAGATTGTTCGTGATCCCGGCCCGCCGCAGAAGGACAAGCTAGTGTTGCTCTACAAGCCCGCCGCCGGCCTTCACTCAAATGCCCGAGACGACTATGAAGTGTCTGAGGAAGAGCCGAAGCGAACTCTGGTCCTCTTGCTGGCTGCAGACAAGGGCAACTCGGAGTCGAAGGAGGAACAAGCTCCTCCACCAGTGCCTTCCTCATCTCCACCAGCAGCGAATCCAAGAATGTTCAATGTTCATGAAACCTTGAATCGAATGTCCGTAAGCTTTCCTCCCAACTGCAAGGCTTGAAACGATGCTTGTGCCTGCCTCTCCCCCCTCTGATCTCATTTCATTTGTCCGCTACCTTGGTCGAAAAAATAAAAATATCTGATTTTATTCGGACTCCTTTGGATCCTAGAAGAAATCATCACAATTGTAGAGAAAGGGACACGTCAAAATAAAAGCAATGCAGAATTTGTCGGAGAGAACCCGCAGGCGAGGCCATTCTTTGTGGCGCATGCAACACATCTCATAGACATTGGACGAAATTGACTGGCGGCATAGAGAGGGAGATGAAGTTAGAGGGAAGCAAGTCGTTGAGGGAAAACTCAAGTGCTGACATTGCTCTTTAGAGAGTGAGGAGAAACACGAGGGAATCGACTTTCACCATGCAAGTTTTTTCTATTTCTAGAATAAAAGTACCACAAGGAGAAGAGGAAGAAGAAGAAGAAGTTGCACTCTTAATCATTGATGCCCGTCGACTTTAGGTTCTCTTCGATAACATGCGAGATGGCGGCGCTGAACACGAAGTCGATGTTGTTCGTGTCGGTGGCCGTCGTGAGGAAGCAATAATAACTACGAGAAGGTCAATGTCGAAAGAGTCAAACCGTTGGCGTTCATGCACACAGCGACGGAATTGCTTTTGAAGGAACTCCACCGCATCATCAACCGAATTATCGCCTAGAAAGGGCAGAGCTGCTTCTTTCGAAATCGACCCACTCACCTTTATAATTTCTCCAGCACTTATTCAATTGAGTCGTTTTCAGCTTCTCCTGGAAAATGTCATATTTGTTGAGGAAGAGCACGACGGAGGCGTGACGGAAAAGTTCCGACTGGACCAGCGTTTTGAAGATTTCAAAATTTTGGAGCATCCGATTCTGCAAGCCTTTACCCAACTATCGCTCGTCTACCTGAGAAACATCTTCTGGATCTTGTTGGTCGAAGTCAGAAAGCGCCAACACGAAGAGCACCATGTCAACGTTATCGAAACAGTGGATCCACTTTCGGCGCTCGGTTCTTTGCCCGCCAACGTCAACCATCCTGCAAGCAAAGAAAATATAGACATTTGTAGCCCGGATACTCGTGCCCCTACTCGAGTAAACTAGCAATCAAGCCGCTACATACTTGAACTTCATTTTCTTGTATTCGAAGGAGAGCTCGTTGATGCCAGTGGTACGGTAGCGGCAGTGGAGAATATCCAGTGTGTTGGGGACGTATTCGGGCTCGCAAATTCGAGAGATATCATCAAGGAAGCTGAAGGGCATCCGAACCTTACTAGTCTTATCGAACTTACTATTTTGTGCTTTCGAGAATCTGATATTCGAATCGGCGCTCATAGGCGTTGGCGACATTCGAACTGTTCCAAATCGATTTGATCGCTTTCATCACAGCGATCGGCACCGTTACCTAAAACTGTTCTTTCAACCTCGACCAAGCCACAAACCTCCATCTTCTCCTCATCTTCACCGCCTTCTATTCGTTGTCGAAGAGTAGCTCGAAATGCCATGAAGCGTTGGATATCTTCCTGGGACACGATATCAAGTGCCTGTAGATGACCAAACCTGGACTGTTCGTTCGTGCGTCATCCGAAATCGGTTGCATGCTTCAAGCAACTGGAAAATGGAGTCAAGGACATTGAGGATGATTGAAGTTCGAAACGAATTCTTGTCCTCGTTCGAGAATCCATCGAGATGCAAAATTCTGAAATCCGATATCCTTGAAAAGAAATAGATGCTCACCGCATCTGCTTGAAGATTGTTGTCTTTCCACATTCTGAGCCACCTGAGGAAATTGAACAGTTAAAAGCTTTAACGATGCAGTTACCGAGAAGTAGAATCTTGAACAGCTGCGAGAGTTTCTCCTTTGCTAGCTCTTTGTCGATGAGCCTTGAAGCGCGAGTCGCGTTGCCCTGGATGTTCGGGGCATCGGCGACGGCTCGTTGGGCACTCGCCACAGTGCCCATCGAGCGATGGCAGCGGGTTGGCACACGTTGATGACTCAAGAGAACGGCCCGACTTCTTCAGACTCGTCCATGCTTGAGATCTGCAAGATCACCAGTTCACCCTCACACCACCCACAACGCGTGGGTCGTTTTGAAGGCGGCACGCGAAACGCCAGGAAAACACGCAAATAAAGGCCTTCCTCGTTCGTCGCGTGCCATCGCTTAATGATTGTTCAGCTTTAAGCGCTTGAAAAACGGTGCAAATCCATGATTGGACCCACATGTCTCCCCCTAGAAGACAGAGAGCTAGCCCATGGGCACATTTTCCCCTCTTTGCTTTCTGAGAGGATTCTGATGTGAGAGCCAAATGCAAGGGCGAAATAAAGGGAAGCGCCATGGCGTCTCCCGGGGTCGTCGCCAAGCAGCCGACGGTTCAGAAACACAATCCGCGAAAGCGCTTTCTCATGTAGGCCATGGCCATCGTTGCCTTGGCCCTATTTTTCATCTTTACCAATCTCAGTAAAGGTGAGGAATACAGTTGGCGATAAGCATCCAACTATCAGATGTATTCGCCTGTGACTGTGGCGGGTTCGAACTCATCGTTTCCTCAACCGAAAGTCACTGCATACAGGCGAGTCTAACGGGATCCAAATTGTAACAAACCCAGGAATATGCCCGACAAGCCTTGACATGGGTGAGCGCGGACCAGCAATGCCTCGAGGTGGGCGGCCATCTGCTCCACGTGAACAGCAGTGCTTACCTCGCGGCGATTACGCCATACTTGCTCGACGTGAGTCGTCAGTTCTTCTTCTGGAAGTGATGCCAGTGAGAGGGAGGGAATTAGCCTGGTGCATGATCGAGTGAGGGAGAGAGGCTCGTCTCGAGACCCGGAGCTGACTAAGACACCATTTGTCGGGCACGCTCCTTCAGTTAGCGGGAACAGCCGATTGCGGGAAAGCAATCAACAAGCAGCCGCATTTCCATTTCTCACCACTGCCATCAACCAAAGGCAGCTTCTCTGCTCTTTCGAAACATTCCCTCAATATGTTGCCCTTAGGTCGTAATGGGGATGATTGAGAGTTCAAAAACTTTCAGTTCGGAAAGAGCCCGTTGATGCTTGGAATGACGGTTGCGCAAGTGGACACCGTCGAGGTGGCATTCCTCTGTCCGAACAACGCATTTGTGGGATTCATGCCTGAGAGCCTAGTGTCTACAGTATTCGTCGGAGTGAGTTCTGAAGAATCAATCCTGAAACGAAGGAATACGGTAGACGCCGAGTGTGGAGAGTGCGTGCACGTTCTTCTATGCCAACGACAGTAAGCTCCACTACGCACCGTGTAACACGAGCGGTTATGTACTTTGCGATCGGCGTGAGTGCATAAAATTGACTACTTACGAAAATCTCTTAGCGATCAATAAAACGGATTATTGTGGAGTGGAGATGAGCTGCAACTATTCAACAACGACTTCTATGACAACGACCAAGTCACCTGAAGAAAGCACCGTATCAGGATCAACAAAAACTTTCTCAACAACTACGCAGTAAGTCCAAATTGTATAGGCGTGAAGTTCCAGGATCTCATCGAATAGTACGTCGACTTATGACTCGACATGGTCAATTAGCCAAGCAAACACAACAACCAGGTTGGGAGCGGGATCAGTTCGTGCAATATGGGAGAATGAAAAGAACTCGGCGCGAAACACATTGATCGAGCTTGCAGCACATTCAATGGCAACTCAACGAACACCACCACCGCCGCCACACCCACGACCACCATTCATAACGGAACTTTGAAAGAAACGTAATTATCTTGCACACAAAAAGCACAATTCACCGTTGAAAGTTTGAGCAATGAGAGTTCGTCTACCTTGGCAGCAGAAGACTCCTTAGGGTCTACGACTACGGAAACAGAACAGTCGGTTTCCATAGAAAGTAAACACGCTTTTAGATCAGCGACGAATTACACTGGAACAACTAAAATTGTATCATCAACACCATTCAATACGAATCAGTCAACATCGACCAAGCCAACAACTTCCTCGTCTATTGAAAACCAGACTTCGAGTGGCACGGAGACATCAGTCAAAGACTTCTCGTCTGGAGTCTCTTCGAGAAACACGAGTTCAACAACAACCACGGTGTCACGAATTTCACAAGCCAATCATTCCGCACACGATGTCGAAACGTGAGCAATCTGTTATGGTTTAGTTGAACTCCGCGCTGTCCTTAGAAAGTAGCATTTGGCTTAAAATGTGGCAACTACGGTGCTTATAAAAGCAAAGAAATGCCCCTTACAAGCGGTGCTCGGTCTCTGGTTGTACTTTGCAGGACGGCGGCGAGCGAGTCGATTGGATTCTCGACAAAAAGCCCGCGAGCAACGGCCGCTTACACGGAACCCGAGTGAGTTGACTTGAGAGAAGGGGTCGAGAGGGACGGGGTTGTCTCTGATTCCGGGTATTCCGGTGTTATGGGCCTTTCTTTCTTCTCTCCCCAGTCTCCCACTTCCGACTAGAGCGGAGTCCAACTGCGGAATAGCCATTTTTCACAATTCGTTGCTACTGCAGAGCATGAAACGCAAATCAGCACAATAAGACTTCAAACTCTAAAGACTATGAGAGAAAGTTCAGAGCTTCAACAAGCGAAAATGTGCGAGCATCAACAGAGGACACAACGGCCCTCAACACAGAAGACTCGACGTCGCCTACGAGAAGCACCACGAGCGCACTGAATGGAACTACAATGTGCGTCGTGCCATTGAGAGAATATGCAAAGGAGGGTGTCCTAATGACCTCTGAGGCCAAGGAAACGCATGGCGGAAAGTCTCTCGACCTACAATCTAGCACCACGGCGGGCGCACTTTCTACTCGCACGCACTGAGAATTTCGAGAAAGAAACTAGAGAGACGCGTTAGTGGAATGTTCAAAAGTGTATGCTATAAAGGACAGATTCGATGGCGGCTTAAAAGTTAGCTCTAGAAAGCACGCTTTGCTGGCTGGGAAACAGTAAAATTGTAGAGTATTAAGAGTTCTTTTAGAAGCGACGAGTCTATCGCAACCAGTTCAACGCCTTCGACAAAAGAAGCGACAACCGCGATAGACACTGGTGGAGGTGGGGGAATCGGCGGAGGAGGTGGAGGAGCTGGGAACGGCAGCTCTCTCAACACCACGACGACTGCGACAACGCCGACGACGACGCCGTCGGCAGCCAACAGGTGCTCTTTCTTCTCGAAGCGGCGGTTGCTCGCCGCAACGGAGAGCGAGCGGCGCTGAGGGGTGCCTCCACATTTCGCCCCCGCTGGCCTCCACGACGATGCCTGCCTGCTGAAGGGAGCGGGGAGCTGAGAGAGGAGAGAGCGCGCTCGCACAAATCACAGAAGGCGCTCGCGGCGCATAATTGCATCGCTGGAATTTTCAGTACGACCACCTCGACCACCCCCACCACGGTAACGACCTCCTCCTCCTCCTCGACGACGACGACGATCTCGACGACCAACACAACAAAGAACGTCAATGTGTCTGCATCCTCTTCTTCCACACCAGCAACGACCTCTGCCACAAAGTCGGCGTCGAATACAAGTGCAACTTCGACGTCGACAATTTCAACATCTGCTGGAGCCGCTGCCACAAGCGCTTCCACCTGGCAGCAATCTCAAGCGACTACTACAAGTCTGCGCTATTATGTAATTGGTCGAGAGTTCAGGCTCCTCGTCAGAAAAATGTCGAAGTGGATCGGTGAAGATCTTCGGATGGTGTCTGCCTTGGTGGATCTTGGCCATTATCGGTCTTCTGCTCCTTCTCCTCCTGCTCTGTTGCCTACTCTGGCTCCTTCGCTTCTGTTGCTGCGGTGCTGTGGCAGCTGTCGGGTTCGTTATGCAAGAATTCTATTCAACTTCTTAGTCGAAGATCAGTGCCAGGCAAGCAATGCCGCGACGCCTTCACGCAGGCCGATTACACCCACGAATGTGAGCGCTCTTTGATGAGATAATGGCAATTGCCCTTGAAATGCAGGCACGCATGAGATTCGACAGGTGGACAAGCGCGACAAATGTAGGTTCCCGATGCTCGAAGATCACCTCGCTTCGTTTTTACAGCAACGGGAACAATGTCGGAGGAACTTCCGTCGTTTGTACGGCCGTACTTCCTGCCCGTGGGACCGCTACGGCCGGACACACCAAATGGAGTCCTAAGAAGACCCATCACAGCCAAGCCAGAAGATGTGGCACCGAAAATCTACAGTGATTCCCCAGTTCCAACGCTTCCAGCCGAGTTACCACTTCCACAGTATGCGCTGCCCGTCCCGCCTCCACCACCCGAGCTCAAGGATGACGATTACAGCGCTAGTAAGAAACAACAAATGTGACAGTAAATCTCATCGTATTCAGGATCCGTGTCTATTCGACTCGATTCTCCAGGTCCTTTTCTTATCATGCGAATCCCGTTTTCAGTCACAGAAACGCCTCCAAAGGAAATGGTAACAGTCGGAGAGGGAGCTCTCATGATGGCGGTTGCAACGAAACGAAGTCGCTCTTCTTCAGAGAAGCCGTTCAGTCGCGACTCTCTATCACCACCCGAACCTCCCAAGAAGCGGAAGTCATCGTATGCTTGCGTTCTTCAGAAAACGTTCTAGGCCTCTTCGTTCGAATGCCATTCAGCCTGAGCCTCCTCTCTTCACTTCTCGACCGCCAAGGCGATCGCCATCCGAACCACGGCCGATCGATCCACCAACGGGCTTCGCAACACACGTGTCCGCTCCGTTGAAGAAGTCCGAGCCTGCGCCTCGTCGCCGACCTCCACCTCTCTCAACGTCAACGCCAGACATTTCTTTCAACAAGACTCCACCATCGCCACCATTGAATCGCCCTTCGGTTGCCCCAACTCGACCTCTACCGATTCCGAAAGTGCGGGAGGCACCTCAGAACATGACGCAATCTCCATCACCAACAACACCAATCTCGCCACCAATCGAAGCTCCTCGTAGAGTCAGCCCTCAGCCATCACGGCCCGCTCCTCGGTCACCATCTGAACCAGCGGCAAAGCGAGTACCGCCATCTGTTTCACCGGCACCTCCTTCGATAGCACCAACCGCTCCACTGACAATGCCTCCGCCGCCACAGAAACAAACGCCTCGTGCACCAGCTCCAGCTCGGGTTCCTCAGCCTCCATCATCCAAGGCTACTCCTCCGCCAAGCCACACGTGAGAATGATGTCGCTGTTGTGAAAAAAACATCTTCAGCTCACCGCTTCCGAATTCAAATCCCTCTCCAAAGCCGCCGACGCAAACTCCGCTATTCCGAGGCGCCGAAAAGAGGAGCGGGCCGGCGAGGCTTGACACTCCGAATTCAACCGGTGGTCTAACCGACGCTTCGTCAGCATCTATGCGGCAGGCGCGAGGACGACTAGGAGGGGTAAGAGTTGTCTTATGTCTTCAACGTCTTGAAGGTGGTTGGCGGACACGGCCCGACGCCCGAGGGATGGAAGCCGTGGGCATCGAGTTCACGTGGATTTGGCGCGCAACCCGGATTCCTCGACGCCGATTGAGAGTAGCCATCGGACCATGAACAACATAACAACTAGCTGGACTCGCCTTCATCCGATGACTGAGTTATCTCCACTAGCGTCGATAAAGTCTCACTGTTATGCTCTTCACTTCAGTCCTGATCTCTTTCTCAGCTCATGCTTGCCCTACATGATGCCGAAAGCAAATTGAGCGTGAAATTGTTCCGCGTCTTCCACCCTCACTCATCTTCAAGGAGAATAGCAAAACATCCTAATGAGTGTGTTTACCGTAAGTGTCTGTTTTCGGTCATTGAGGAATGGCTTCTGGTAGTCGACGCCTCCTCCTCCCTCCCTTGCCTATTCCGTCATCGTCCTTTACTGGATCCTTTGAACGCAGAATTCTTTATTCCGCTCGTTTCTTGTAAGAACCCGTGTGCAAGGCCGTGCTTCATGATCTGACATTCACGGGCTTCCTTGCGGATTGCGGAAACGGTGAGAGGCGTGACGCGGGTCGTCGTTTCAATGGAGGGCTGGCTGCTCACGGCGGCGTCTTCGATGTGCCATCATCACTCCTTGAAGATGCCCTCATCCGAATCCACATAAATCGCGGTCACCAAACGACGCTCCTAGTGATTTTCCGGCCACGGCGCGCATCCCCCGCCTCGTCTTCTTCGACAATAAAATGTCAGCGGCCAACGCTGGTGCCTCAGATCCGAGAGGTGCTCCTCCCGAGCGGTCACCGCTAGAGGCTTTGCTCTCATAGCGTAAGTCCGACCGGAAAGGCTTCTTGATCAATTTCAATTATCTTCGAGTCCGGGCGGTAACGTGGAGAACTTTTTGCTGACTGTGTAAAAAGAGACTCGGACATGATGCCTTTGAGTCGACCATTTAAGCCCGAGACCTGGCGGTTGCTCGGAATTCTTAGCTCTTTCTTTTCCGGAAATTCCATGAAACTTCCCGGGTTTTGGTGTAAATGACGTCGTTTCCTTCTTCTTTCTTTCTCCTCTGTGACGATGAAGACGGTATATAAAGATCTGAGGAGGGAAATGAGAAGCGTCGAAGATCGAAGTGTCTTTGTGGTTTAACTCAAGGCGAACCGACGTAGTTCCTAATATCAGCACCTTCGATCTCGCTTCAATTACATTTTCGTGCGGCTTCTCTCTCTTCTCCAGAAAGGGTCATGCGCCATTGCCGGCGGGTGTCTGTGCGTACGCGGCTTTTTCTAATTTCCCTCAATCGCGTCGCGACGGCGCAAATGTTGCGAAACAACCCCTCCCTCTCTCTAGAAGATCTCCTGTTGTTTTTCAGTAATACATACGCCAGCAGCGAAGGATGCTCTTCAGATCGGTGGTTGCCTTGCTTTTGCTCATCGTCGCCGCCTCGTTGAGTGCCGCCAGCCCTTTCGCCACAGCCGATCACATTGTTGGTTCTTGTGTTTCAATGGAGGGCTAAGTCGATTTTGCAGAGGCAGCGCCGAGCGATCAATCCTTTCCTGGACAGCGTGGGCAAGCGCGCCGTCAACCCCTTCCTCGACTCCTTCGGCAAACGCTCCTCCTCGGACTTCTCAGCCGAGAAGCGCTACTTCGATTCGCTCGCTGGCCAATCGCTTGGGAAGCGCAGCTACTTGGCTCTCGATCCTTATGGCTTCAACTAGAACTCGTCGTCGCGTCTCGCCTTTTCGAACCTCGCTGCTCTCCGCTTAATAAAGGCGTTTTGTGTGTGACTCGCTTGCAGAGGAGAGAAAGTCGAAGAGACTAATCCAGGTGAATGAGTAGGGATGACACATAGAGTCCCTGCAACTGGCGAGAGATAGTGTCGAAGCGAAAACTAGAGTTCTCGACTTATGCAAAACACGAACACGCAGGCACACGCACAACGACGAGTACGATTGTGCGGTCGTGCCCCCGCCGCTACTTTACGATGCACGTTCGGATATCGTCGTCACTTGTCTTCGTTGTCTTCTTGAACCTTCCAAGACGTGCGTCCGCCTATATCGGTAGCTCCATCATTGCTTGTTGTCGCAATAGCCGCTCGTTCTAGGAACGGCAAGATGTAGTCCTGGCACAACGTATGCCGTCGCGAGTTCAACTGACTGCAGGTTTAGTTGCATTGTTCCTTTTATTGTTTGTTCTCTTAGCCGCTATGCAATGTGCACCAATGGCACGCCTTTGTATTATCGATGCAGCGACGGCTATGTCTTCGACTATTGCAGCCAGGTAAAGAAAGCACGCAGCTACAGGAAGTGAAAACGTTTTCTTTTCAGACTTGCACTCATGTCTGGTCGACTTGTTCACAAATAAGTTCTTGTGCCTGTGTGGACAACCCGCGTTGCGTGCGACAAGCCGTGAGTCATGTTTTTGCTTTTCTCTCGGAGAGACACGAGATCAAGCTTAATTCACTTAACATTTCCCCTTGCTCCTTGCTCTACATCCGCTGTCCACTTCTTCACTAGCACAAAGAACCTAAAGGTCGAGGGAGAAGAAAGAAACTCATTCAGGCGTCACCAACAGCGAGGCGAAGTCCGGGCGTGGCACCAGCAGCGCAAGTCGGTAATCCTCACAATCGGATATTCCAAATTTGTGACTGACTCAGTGCCGCCACTAATGCCTGCTCCACCACCGGCGTATCCCTATCAGCCAATAATTCCCATTCAAACACAGCAAGCCGGTTACAATCTTCAACTCGGATACAACCAGCTTCAAGGCTGGCTCTTCAACATGGGCGTAAGAGACAAGCAAATGCGATTACAGAAGAATCTTTCAGCTTGGTGTGAATAGCTTCATGAATTCTTTCCAACAGCAATACCCGTGGAATAGTGCAGGCACCGGCAACAACTTCCTATGGCCGACGTCGTCGTGGCTTCCCTGGCCATTCGTTCAACCACAACCCGGTGCTAGTGAGAATACATTGATGTGAATGCGTGAACAGTTCAGTCGGCGGCGGCGTACGAGGGCCTTGGGAGCCCGCTCTACCGCCAATCGATGGAGAGCTGGAAGGATCGGGAGAAGAAGTCCCCGCATGAGAAGCCGAGCAGTCTGATGGTCATTTTGTTCTCTTGACTCAACGCATTGGTCTCTCTACATTTTATTCCGTAAAATTTTTGTCCACAGTTGGTATTGTACAAGTGAAAGAGAGTTTGAGGCAATAATCTCACTACCACAAGACAGCCTACCTCAGGGAATTGATCTTTGTAGTCTAGGAGTTGTAGTCTGATCAATCGCTCTATTCA